>JAPMOB010206220.1:0-17429 GCA_029875015.1 Lepomis gibbosus | reverse complement strand
TATATCAATTTATATTTATTTTAAATGTTATAATATTTTCTGAACTTGTTTAATGTTCCTTTAAATTGTTGTTCTGCGCATTTGGTAAGTTTGGAATCTACAAACCACATAATCGTTAATAACATGGAAAATGACATGGAAAATAGTGCAATAACTGAAACAAGGTAGGCAAAAAGAGTCAAAGCTGGTTTCTGTTTGATGTTCATAAGCACCTAATCACTGTGTAACAGAAACAGGGTATCTAGGCAACCAATATAAAGACAAAAAAAATGCCAGTAGTGTTATTATGGTTTAGACAGGCAGAATGTATGAATACGTTTTAGGTTAATTGAACATAGTCTGCACAGTAATGTGATTTAGGTTTTCGTTCTACTTTAAGGTTCTACAGATTTGTGTGGAATGAACTGTCACTGAAATGTGGTGTATACATAGTAGGAGTTTAAATGAAACAATACATCATCGAGAAGTATACTTTCAATTTGCAAATATAAAAAGTTGCCAATCTTGCAAAAATGAAAGAAAAAAAATCAAGGCACTGATATGACAGACTGATGTAGAAAATGATTCCTGCAACTAAGCAAATATAGTTTTGATACACATTTTGAAACAGAAATACCAAATCATTTTAGAAAAACTAATTTAAATAAATTAAAATGAAAGCTAGATATGGTAAACATTTGATTTTTGCCTTAATGTATTCCTGTGTTGTTCACAGTAATGATTCATTATAATGAGAGCAATGAGGTGCGACTGTAACTGTTAAAAACACTTGATTCAAATGTCTGTCCTGTGTGCTCATGTCATCTGGCCTGGGAGTCATAACACTAGATCCTCTGTTATGTCTAAAAAACTCATGCCAGACTGTTAATTTATTCAGGGTAAGTAATGAACTACGCAAAATAGAATCAGCTCACAGGGATTGTGGAATACAGAGCTGAATATAGTTCAAACATAACGAAAAAAGAAAACACAACAGTTATTACCTTTAACATTCGGAAGTTTAAATAATTCAATTTGGTCAAGTCACATTTGACAGTTATGTGATTAATCAACATTTCTGACATATCCACATAACACTATTGGCTGTTATATCACATGATTGATACAGCTGCAGTGTTACTTCAGTCAATATTAAAGATCACCCTAATCATTGCAGCCCAGGACATCTCAAGTAGTGATGTAGTAGTTGCATGTGGAGGATTTAAATTCAATGGTCATCATAGAGCAGCACACACCAGATCCTTCACACTTAGGCTGTTTAATGCCTTGACAATATCTTAACAGCATGTCATCCTTTCATTTTAACAGACTTAACATATTCCAGAGCTGCGATCCAGTGCTCTGTGAAAATATGCATTTCCAATATCTCCACAGTAGAGTATGACAAATCTAATAGTGATTTGGCTGAGGACTTGATTATTCACAATTGCCAGTTTGGAAAATCTTATCTCACACTAGTGGGAGGATTGACAAAGAACAACTGATGTATCAAGGATTCTGCCTTCAGCCTGACTACATATAATTTCAATGTTTTTCTAATCAACGCAAAGGAAAAATATACTGTATATTTGCGAGAGCAATATGCAGAGAGGAAAATAAAATATCTGCATTGGTTAATTTCTGCCAAGAAAAGAACAATGATAAATATATCTAGCTTTCATAAAAAAACTGAAAAAAATAAAAAAAAACGCAAGCAAGCAAAAATTTAAGATGTTCTCATGCCAATGCTCTGAAACCTGGGTGTCATCTATGTTTTTGTTCATCCATTTTTGTAATTCACTCTATACAAGGTNCCACTTGTTACCAGTAAGATTTAGAATCAATTTTAAGATTTTACTGATCACTTTTAAAGCACTTCATGGTTCTGCTCACAGCTACATTGCTGAGTTGCTACTCCCTTGTGATCCAGAACAAAGCCTCAGATCCTCGGGCAGGGCTCTGTTGGCTTTTTCAAAGTCCCGGCTTAAGTCTAAAGGTGACCAGGCTTTTGCTGTCTGGGCCCCTCAGCTATGCAACTCCCTGCCTGAGAACCTGAAGCTTGCAGGATCAGGGACATCTTTTAAATCAGTTCTTAAAATATATTTTTTTTAAAGTTTATGTATGACGCTTTTTTATTTTTAACTATGAATCTTTAAATTGCTTGATTTCATGCCTTGGTGTATGGCCTCTGTCCACTAATGTTCTAAATATGTGGTTGTCTTGTAAAGCAATTTGTATCTTTGCTTTGATAAGTGCTGTATAAAAAAAGTTTATTATTATAATGCTCATTTATACTTATATAGGTTAGTGATGAAGGATACTAAAGGGAAATTTTAGTTCAGAGCAAACTCTGTGCTTGTAGCGGACATCAATTGGGTTTCAGTCTTAATGTTAGATTTGTTCTCTGCCCAAATCTTAATTCTGGATGTACATGGACAAGCCCCAGCTTAAATATTGGTACTTAAAATAAATAGGATGCGTATATTTTTACTTTTAAATATGATGCACATTAAAAATTGAAAATAACTAATTAAAATGCTACAGCTGACCTTGTCACAGCCAACCCCGTTCACATTCTTGAAAATACATCCCAGGCACCTGAGGTCATCCATGGCTCTGACAAATCTGTAAGCTATCTGGCAGCTGTCAGTCTTGATGTAGCCACTCGCAGAAGCCCCAGCTGGTCAGCTCACCCTTATTTATGGGATGAAATTGAGCTTCTTGCCACTCACCTGTTCCCTTGCTCTCATTGTTATCCGTTAATGTGATTGGATAGATTCAATAATGGAATATGATGTATTATTTATTATGTTGAGTTAAGCATGACTTATTGAGTGGAGTTTGTCCACCTTCATCCAGTATCAATTGACAATTTATTTGATATTTCTTCTGTTCTTATTACTTAAATTGCACACTGGTAAAAGTCCAAACTGCTCAGTAAAAATGATGGAAGAAAGGAAACAAATGACAGCTTTAAGGTCATCTGCTAACTTTATCTTGGAAATTCTGAGACCCAAGATTATTAGTTTCGCCACATTGGCAGTGACTGCTGAGTGCAATGTCTGGAGGCCCGTACAATTAACATACAGCTCCATCTAGCCTCTGGCCTAAGAATAAGTAGAAGGCAATTATATAAAACAGAGCATTGTGAGAGCAAAGAGAATGACACAGCCATCTTCTCAATGATATTGAAGTAGGAAAAACAGTGGAGACATTTAAATGAAATTATTGAAAAACGAGCATCGCACATGAACTGACACCCAATTTCCTGATAACCCTGCACAGCAGTCTAATCACAGCTGGTAAAAATGATATCTTTATTTGTGTCTAATGTAGTAAAAAAAAAAGTTATATAAAATTATATAAAATTATTCATCTACGCAACAGTGATTGCAATTTATACTTTTAAATGATTTACACAAACACTTACATATAGACTATTACTGGGGGGAAAAAGTATTTCAATCAGTATGAAAGACACATGTTGCCATGTACATACAAATGTGAAGTGACATAATTGTGCAAGAAAAATAAGTGAACTGCTTTTTTTTTTCTTTATGGATTCTAATGAATAAAAACACAGAGATCTTCCATGTAATAGCAACTGGTAAATGTGATGTAGATGTATCTAGTCTCTTAAGCGGCCTCAAAACATATATGTGTGCTTTGTTGGTCTAAAAGAGTGGTGTGTCAGTCAGTAATACTAATTTAATATTCAGTTGGTGGATCTAAAACATAAAAGTAAGCATGATAAGTAACAGAAAGAAAATTACTCATCTCTCATCACAGCAGGCTACCAAGGCTGTCTTCAACTAATCTGAGGAGCTTTACCATCCTACAAGCCTATGTTTTTTAGAACCAACCAGAACAGGGTTGACCAAACTTTGAAATTCAGATGAAATTCCCCATCTTTTTGATTATGCCATCAACTAAGGTAAATGTTTTTCATCATCAGCAACAGTAATGTTACATTGATGTACTAGCTTGCAGTGAATCTCTCTAGCATGTCTATCTTTCTCACCTAGCTGAGCAGTGCATCTCTTGGTCTGTCTGTGTCTAGCTTGTTTGCCAGCCACACCCAGGACTGTGTTCTGTGACTTTGTGCCTGACTAAAGTCAGAGTGAGATACAACTATTTATTACATTTAAATACCGGGCAGCAGTGTTTAAAAACTGTGTGTGCACAAAATGAAACACCAGCAACAACCTCTGGGGGGACAAGTCTAGACAATACATGGACACGATGGCATAGTGCGAGTGATGTTGAAACAAAATGATGATTATCTAACCTCTCATTCAAGGTTTAATTACAACTTTGGACTAATTCAAAGAAGGTCTACTTATTCTAACATAGAAAGTCCACTGAGTCCGCTCATGTGGCGGCTATTCTAGTCAATGCTTGTTAGCCCACCAGACCTGGCTGCAGCACGTCCTACAAGACAAGTCAACAACATGGTGCAGGATGCACGCTCCACTGCTGAAACAATTCTGAGACGCTTCCAGTGGAAGTTGACGCCAGGCAGAGGACAGAGCAAAACAGTGGCGCAGTTGTAATGCGACACAGACGAACTAAGTGGACATTCAGAGTTATACTGACAGATGGAGGAAACTCTTTTAAAGCAGGCAGGATTATAGAGTGAACACTGTGGTCAGGTCAGAGGGTTTCTTAATAGGAGTTTTGCTAACTGAGCCAGGGAGGTGCATGTTGACTTAAGTGGTGCTCCTGAAAGTTTTAAAGAGGTGGTATTATGATTTTTGGCTTTTCCCCTCTCCTTTATTGAGATATCTTTTTTGTGCATGGAATAGGTTTGCAAAGTGAAAAAGGCCAGAGTCCGCCCAAAGGGAGTTCCCATCTCCCACAGAAAACTCTGCTAGGAACTGCCTGAAAACAGCTTGTTGGTAGTCCAGCTGCTTCCCTTTCATCCCTGTGATGACGCAGGGATGAAAGGTAAATGTGGCTCATATAACGCTCACCAAGCAGCTACTCCGACTTTTGCCCTCAAAAGCACTGGTGGAAAAACACTGAGCTGCAGCACACACCTCTCCTCTCCCTTCCAAACACTAGCTACCTTCCAGGCAGTCAATGGACATGAAGTTGTTACTGTGATGTAGAGACAGAGTTCAGTTAAAACTTTATGGATCAAAGATACTTTTGTTACAGATTATTAACTCACCACTCTGAAACTCTTGCTCCAGTCTGTTGCCAAGCTGGTCGGCAACAGACTGAACTGAAGCCGTGTTTGCATCTCACTGACCCGCCCTTCTCTGATTCTGGTTGGCTAGTAGTCCCTAACTAGGAACTGCACATGTGCCACTCCCAACAAAGATCATTTAGAAACAAGATCTGTACCGCCATAGCTAAAATGAAGCCTTCAACACACAGGGTGAAAAGAGGAGCTGCAGCAGCATGCCTTATAAAAAATGGGTGTTTTTTTGAAAATTAAACCATGTAAACCTGCTCTGGTAAGAGAGTAAAATAGGATTTTGAACCTGAAAATGAGCATGATACCACCTCTTTAATTGGAAGCACCAGCTCTGCTACTAGTGGAAACATTAAAGCAGAACTGATGAACAAACAATACATATCCCAACAATAACAGATATTTCAAATAAAGCAACACAAACTATTTAACAAGCGGTGCACTAAGAGATGTACATTTACTTGCTAATTTGATTCAAGAACAGTTTGACTGTAATAAAAGGATGTGAATCTATAGAGTTTTCATTTGAAAACACCCACAGACATCAGCATCTATTTTCAGAGACCTTATGAATTGGTATCTGTCTGTAGACAAGCAAACGTCTTTGCCACAAAAAATAAAAATAAAAACATGTCAGTTTGTGCGTCATCCAACTAGAGGTGAGATAAAAAGCTACTTTTTACGATGTCCGAGAACTGATGCTGAAGTCTGAAGGATGTTTTCAGGTGTACATTGCACACACTCAAAATGTCTTATGACATAGACTCCAGACAGCCATATCTACCCACAACAATTTAATAGTGCAAGAGATTAACATCAGACAAACTGTAGGGTAGTAATCCTTCAATGTTTAGCTAGGGTGAAGATAGAGCAGGTGGGGTACACAGAACACAATATGTTGTCATAAATCACACTATAATCAGGAACAATTCAATATTGTATTTTTTTTTGCAGAATACATACAGGCTTGTAAATGCTGGCTTTCTTGGCTAAGCAAAACAGCTAGGTCAGTTAATTCCTGTGTATAATTGGAAGGCAATGCTATATGCAAACCAGACTAATAGTCAAGAGTTGTGCTAGCATGCTTAAAAACTCACAATGACAATGCTAACATTCTGACGTTAAGCAGGTATAATGTTTGTGTCCATTTTAGTTTAGCAAGTAAGCATGCTAACATCTTCAGTTTAGCTCTAACCACTTATCACAGCTGATGCTAAGGGTAATGTGGACCAGTTATCCTGAGGGAGACATAAATGCCTGTACTACATTTCAAGGCAATCCATCTATTGCCCAAACAGAAACAGGTCCCTAGACTGCTAAGTGTCAAAACAAGTAAACTTTTTTCCAGTGGCTATTGTCTTGCTGTTCATGGAGTCACATGGAAGTGAGCATGCTCGAAATTGGAGTTACTGTGCCAAACTGATGCTTTAAGCTTTAAGGAACGAAGCCAGGTGCGTTCGCTAAAGGTTGATAACACAGACTCAGACACTGTGGCTGATTTCCTGGTGACAATATGCCAGAATTGTTAGACGTCTTATTAGGTCTTTAGATGTCTTGTTTAAGAATGCTGTGAGATGCTTGGCTAATTAAATTGGCTTTTCAAGCAGCATGTGACTGGTGTGTATTGTGCATTGATGTGTCTGGGAACGAGCTGACAAATATTCAATGTGTGAATGTCTCAATAATGAAAGAAAGTTGTTTTTTAAGCTATGGCTGAGCATTCTTGATTCTGCTGGTTTTGATTTACAATGATGTAATGAACAACAACAATGTGACACATCAACATTTGCACAGATACATGCACGGTATTCACACACTTGTAACTCTTTTGAACTTCAGTCACATGACAAATGATGACTGTAAAGGTCATGTTGCAGATTAATTTGAGAGACAGACAGTAATAGACAGATGAACATGAATGAATTTGGACTTGATTTAGACAACACTACTCTGTGGCAAACAGTGACGTACATGCCTGAGACCTTTACAAAATAAACAACTGCCTTTCAAAACAAATCTATTCACTTTTCAATCACTTATCATTTTTCTTTATATTCTTTACACATTTTTACAAGTACTTATTTTTGTCAATACTTTTGTTCACAGTACATCGTTTAAATGTACCTGTACAGTAAATAAAGCATCATCTATTCCCACTGGAAGTGTACAAGGGAGACCAAAGGATCTTGATAATGTGAGCGAGGAAATGTTCACAGTAGAGGCTAAGAAAAGGTCATCTTGACAGAAAAGAATTAGAATATGACAGAAATGTCAGGAGGCATTTCTATTAAAATGCCAATATTTTGCTATATCAGTCTAAGCAGGTCATCAAGATAAGACCTTTATACTGTTTTGCCTTTCTGTCAAATTCTGGCATTTTCTACAAGACGAATTATATAGGTGCATTTCATTTTAAAAAGGGAGAACTTTAGCCTTTCACACACCTTATATTTACATCTTTCCCTTGAGTGCATTTCAACAGTGTTTAATTCTTTAGAGGTTAGCTGTAGGTGTCCTACGGAGGCACTAATTGGTATTTTGCAACTTCCCAAAGTAAGAATCTTGTAAGGAATATGTAAAATGTGATGTGTAGTATCAAGTATGTGTTTTTGTATAACTCAAACTGTCCTAATCACAGATCCTATCAAAATCACACCCCAACACACACACACCTACAGAATGATTTAGTTTCTAGTTTAATACAATTTTGTGGTGCTATATGAGCTGCTCTGTTTACCAAATGAGTTATTCATACATTGTATTTCCTTGCAGGTACATGGCAAAATTGATGGAATATGTGTCATATCACTCTCTGACATCTGCTTATATTTATCAGCCTCTACGTCCTTGCATTGGTTCCTTCATTAGAGAGGTGACACCAAACTCCATCAAGACTTGATATCCCCCTAGCACCTGAGCTAAATTGGATTTTAAATAAATGTCAGAGTGAGTTTTACATTAACATGGGGAGCACAAATATAAGTTTGGTATCAGGTTTGAGGCAGAAACACATATTATGTGTAAGGTAATATCATATCAGTTTTCTCCATTGTCATTTGCCCGGCCTGAAAATGGCATATAAAGCAAAATGTAACAGGCTGTGATTTAAGTGTTAGGAGGCCCCCTCAAGTTTTGTTTCCACCATGTTTTGGTTAAACACCTCTTTAAATACTTTAGTCCTCGGAGGATTGAATCATTACTTTTAGATTTTACCAAGTTAAAATAGTATCAATAATGGATTTTACTGGATTCCATACACTGTACCCATTCCACTGTACCCATTCCTTCCACCATTAGTATTGAAATCATAATTAAACTATTGTAGGATTATAACCACAACTTTTAATTCAATTCTTGTAAACACAAATTTTTTTGTAGTGAGCTCGGTCTGGGAATGTAGACCATTAAAACAATGTCTGGGCTAAACAAATAAACATTGACTTGGCCTTGATTGGTCAAGGATTTTATGTTCCGTTTAATCATTTTCAGATGAGAATGGCTCAGAATATTCTTCTGACTACAGAAAGTAAAGATAAAAAAAACGTTGCAAAACATATAATAGCTGTTGATTATGCTGAAAACACAGAAGACACAATGCATATCGACAATTCTACAACAAAAGATGATTAAGATTGATTAAGAGATAATTAACAGGTTGATACACACTCACCTATGCGGTACTATTGCAAATACAGTGTAACAGGTTCTTCAGCAAACTAGTTTCAATATAATCAACTAAGATGTATTTCAATATCTCTAACTATTGCTGACATGTCACTAAATATGTGTATTTTATATTGCATATTTCCAGTTATATGAGTTAGACTGGCAACAAGGTCAAGGTGTGTTGTCAAAATTAGTGAAAAGTAGCAGCTCAAAATTTTCAACAATGTATCGGGTGCATAGTCGTGGCAAGGATCAAAACAAAAATAATACCGGTACTCACAGATGAATATAGTCTATTTATCTGTGAGTGCCAGTTTTCTGTCACTCCAATCACACAATTTTCAATGGTTTTATTTCATGTAAATTACCCCTCTTCTCAATGTAGGTGTGTAGATTGTATGAATTACCTTTTGATGTTTTAGCTCCTCTGATCCAAAGGTAATTACTCAGTAAACCCTGTAATAATTAGAATGAATTAAAGTACAGTGGAGAATGAGAGTGGGGAAATTGCATTTGAAACACACTAATTGCTCTTCTCATGGAGCTGTTTTCAATTTTTTTTTGGAAAATAAGATGGCTGAATGTAAAATGTAATACTATGATATGTGTGTTCCTTGTTTTCTCAATGGAGAGATGTAACCTTTGTGGTCAAAGCCAGCCAAGAAAACGCAAAAGCATGATCAATATCTGAGGGTAGTGACCTGAGTGGCAGTTTCTGTCTGCTCCACTGCTTAAGTATGTTATTTTCCAAGAGAGAACTTATGACCTGGTATGATGGACAGACACACCATCCCCATGATTGCCACCTGCTCTCAAATAACTCTGACTTAAAGTTTGGCACTTTTGAAAAGTTCTGTTCTAAGAGGATGTGTTATTTTGAATTTAAAATACACAGTAGTCTTCACAGTGAACAGTCCACACAGGGACATCACACCACAGAATTGCTGAGGAGTTTTATTATCCATTGTCCACGCATGGACTATTTTCATCTGTTATCATATACAAATGCTCAGAATTACATGAATAATGTGCCATAATATTTTAATTCTTAGTAATTTGGGATTTATTTTAGTAACCCAAGTTGTAATTATCAACACACAACACTTTTGGCATGGCATTGCCATCATCTCCAGACTAAATACATTTTGCTGCTTTGCATAATTCTGTTAACACATTTCCATCTCCTCTGTTCATTCACTGTCAAAACAAGTCATCTGTGTTAACCTTTTTATCTGCTCCCCACTCACCACTGCTACAGATAAATCCCTTTGACTCTTTCACCAATGCCATACTGCTTATCACATACTGTGCCATGCTGTGGTCACAGTAAACAGCAAAAAAAGAAAAAAAGACCAAAAAGAAATATGCATCTTGTCAAGTTCAGGTCATTGCTCCAGATATGTCTGGATTTTAAATGTGTGTCCTAGATTTACTTTATATATTAATTTATTGTATTGAAAATCAATTAATATGTGCCTAACGGAGTACCTAGCCAAGTGGGTCACTAAGTGTGATCAATCAACAGATGGTATCAAGTAGAGTTGAAACACTTACTTGATTATGGCAAAATGAAAAAGCTAATATTTTCATAATGAATTCGTTTTATTTGTCGGTTGCATCTACTGAAATGAAACTACTACTCATAGCAGCTCTACTGCTATGATTAATTTCTTACTGTCAACCTCCACTATCAAGTGGCATTTAGACATTGTCACAAAAACAACTTTCTATAACACATAAATCATTTAACGTCAAAAGAAGGACATCCTCACATAATCTAATCAGGGACAGTTTTAATGTTTAAGCTAAGTAGTCAATCTTCTTCTCTCTACTACTGACAAACCTGCAGCTGGAAATGCAGAAGTTATCACTTCTTGTTCAAACAATTATTTACAGCAATGACAGATCACAACTTCAAAGTGTATAAAACATATAAGTGACTGGTTATATTTGAAAAGTGTGCTGTTAGGTTTAACTATTATAGATTCTTAAAAAAACCAAACACATTTTTTCCTTTTGTATTCAGCTTATACATGTATGTGTGTTTTGAGCTGAGTGTGAGCGAGTGTGACACATAAAGAAAACCAACGCTTTATGAGCAGCTTCCTCTGTATAATTGCACAAGCATCATTATTGTAAACACACACTATAAACTATTTCAGCATGCAGCATACAAACAAGAAAAATAAAGCCTTTACCTGTGCGTTGTTTTCCATCCATATACCTTTATAATGAAGACCAATTAAAGAGTACAGGCTGGAAACTGGCTTGGCAGGACCAGAATGAAAACATTCTGACATGCCTCATAGCACTGGGATAATTAGGTGAGCGGGATGCAAGAAAAGGGCTGTGCACACGTTCAACTGCAAGGAAGGGATTGGCACAGACCTTTTGGAAATAGGTAAGAGATTGGCAACAGTCACTAGAGAAAATGTTTCCCACAGGGCAAAATAGCTGCGGGCAACCTGAGCCACTGGCAAGACACTTTTGAAAAGGAATGGTAATATTACAGAAAAAGTCCTGTTGGCCTCATGGCAGAGTCTCTTACAGTTAATAGGATTGTCGCCGGCGGTTAGATTGAACTTTTGCACATTTATCAATAGTTGGCAAATGTAGAAATTTAAGTGGATTGAGAGGTGAAATCAGACACTTAGTTAATAAAGCAAACTGGCTTTTTAGTTCCACAACAAAACAAACACAGAATTATATATACTACTATAGTAGCTCACAAACATAGGTTCTTTGATTAACTCCTCAAAGTATAACAAAAAAAAAATCGGGCACATTAGAAAGCCTAATTGTCTTTTTCGTCATAGACCAATGAAAGCTGAAACTATTAAGAAGACACAGTGAGATGCACTGTATGCATTATTGATTTTCTATTACATGTTTTAGGCATTATTTTTGAGGGCAATACATACACCTAATAAACTTTTCACTTAACGCTGCAATCAAGAAGAAAGGTAATGACATTATCTGTCGCAAGTAAAACTATTACTTCCATTAGGCATTCAGGCAGAAATAGTGAAAAAAAAGCACTTTGGGGAAATATTGTCATCACAAATCAATTCCTTCATCACTAAATCAATTTGTCCCTGTCACCAAAGGCCACCAATGTGGCATTCCCTAAAATAATCATTTATCAAATCTATGAAAAGGAAATGTTGTATTGATTTTAAATAGTTCCAGTATCCAGAGGGAGTGGTTAGGAAACCAAGAGGTTCAGTGTAAAACCTCCATTACCACTGGAATGATTAGACTCTGATACTAACAGATTTCATATCAACAATCACAAGTTATTTTTTTTCCCTCTTTCTTTTTTTAAAACTTACTTTGCCTCTTCAATTTCATTTATCAGAACAAGAGAGCAAAAGTTATGGCAAACACATTCTGACTGTTAAAGGTGAGCTGATGAACATGAAGTCATAGTGAAAATGCAAAAATTAATTCTACAAACCTGTGACTTTCCAAATTCAGCAGTAGGTGTTGATTGTGGGTGTAGGTGTAACACTCCATGAACTGTACTGCTCACACAATGTGGCTTTGTAACTGTAAAACAACGGTGTGAGGTCAGAATAGTAATTTCTTTAATGAATAGGAAGTATTGGCCACTGGAGATCAAGCATTGCTCCAAAGTATGTGAAAGTTCACATTCATTTTACCACCCCTCTCTAATCAGCACCAACGCCAATATCCCACCCTCAGTCTCACTCCAGCGATGACTCTACTACCTTTGTTTGCCTGATATCAACAATTGAAAGTTATATAGAACTTGTGTTATAACATGAACACTTTTTTCTCTGTCGTTACAATGAGAAGCATTTCTTTTTTTAACAAGAGCCACTGATTTTGTGTAAAATTGACAAGGTTCTGTCACATACAACAAAGTTATGTTGTTACAAACCAAAAAAAAGGATCATACTTGAAACTGAATAATTTGATATGTAGTAATAATGAGAAAATGCGTCATTATAACATGAGTTATAATACCATACAATGGCAGACAGACAAGTACTCTAGTATTAGTACTTTAGTACAGAGTCCACTTGACCGTGCATGATTAGACCACATGGCAGGGTCCAAAAGATGGATTATACAGTATTTCATCACACACCAAATGTGACCCTTTATTATATGCCTTTTCCATATTAAATTTCAAATTACATCCTGTTAATTTGTGGATGAAGCATATTAAATGAAAGCTAGAAACCATGAAGTATAGAGGTTGAGACCAAGAGATATCACTGTATTTAATTTGGCGAGCCAGTGGCCTGTCTGTGAAATGAATTAGGGCTTTAAGTCAGCAGTAAGTGTGTAATTGTGTTTCCTTGATATATTATTATGATTAGTTTGTTATGCTTTTGGAATGATAGTAGTGTTGCCTTTCTAAGCCTGTTTTGTATCATGGGTATTGATCATCTAAAATAAGATATTTGTGGTATTATGAAATTTTTTACATGCTGCATAAGACAACACAGAAATCACACAGGGTTCAGGGATTTAAAACGTCTCTTAACAATAATGGCTCGTTCAGACACTTAGTATTGAGGGATACTGCCAAATGAAACAGTAGACAGTTACTTGTCTTGAAAATGAAACATGCTTTATGGAACACTGCACTGAGAAAGGCAACTTGTTCTCAAGATTTTTGCTAATTTAAGTATTTCACATGATATGTAATCTATAATCGCCATTGAAATGTTTGTAAATTAGGCCAAGCTGGTTGATCATGCCGTTTGGGTGCTGTTGTACATTAAACAACATTGTGTGTTATCATATTACGTTTTAGATATTTAGTGTTTATTCTGGCTGTGGAATTACTCAGCCGAGAAACACCACTGGAGAGTGACAGCCACTTTGTCAACTGTTCTCCTCCCCCTGCGGTCAGGGTTGTCTTTTTGCATTGCAGACTTGGCACAAATGGTAAATGGCAGAGCTACTTGAAGCCAGTGAAGAGGGAGAAGGATGGTACAGTAAATGTTAGATTCAGGATGGGACAGGAACTGTTATTGTCAGATAAGCGAGAGCTGAAATTGTAGCAATCCACTGGGAATCGCCTGCATGTCAGTAAGGTGGTAAAAAAAAAAAAATACTGGGAACAAGAAAGGAGGAAAAGCAGACCCAACACTAAGCCTCAACAAAATTGTGGGTATGAGCACTGAACGGTGGCTGGATAACAAAAGGCTTGTCAAAGACTGTATTTGATTAAATATAAATATTTTAAAACAGAGTAATTTGCACTAACAAACTACAGTGGAATTTTATGTGGAACCGTATTAAAAGGTTTTTCCTCACTTCCCCTTTGCCAGTTGCCTCAAGGGAGGCAACATGGCAAGGAAAAGGCAACATCAAAAAATCTGATTTTTCTGTGCCTGTGCACTGACCGGTTTGTTGAGTGCTTGCATCTGTACAAGTCTGTATAAGTCTGAAGTCTCTTGACCGTCTAGCCGATGCTCCATTGTTGAGTAGTGGCAGTAAACATCGGCAGCATTATCAAAGGCCTCAGCTTGCCCTGCTCTCCATCAAGTCTCCACAGCTAATGCCTGCATCTGTAATGTCCCAGAGGCTGCCTTATCTCCCCCGGCCACTTGGATTCATTGCCAACCTCCAGTTCATGGCAAAGCTCTGATCTGAAGACAAGCTTGCTGTGTGCCAAGGTGGGCAGCAGAAAAAAGTGACGTCCCGCCACCAGCACTCCTCTCTCCCACTCACACCCTGCACGCCAACAGCTCCCCCAGCACACCCCGCCTGTGGGAACAAATGCAAGACGCTTTCGTGGATTACCCTGTGCTTTTCCTGCGTGTTGTCTCTCAATATACAGTCCTGCCGCGGCTGGGCTAAGGTTGCGGTTTTTTTTTACTACCTTAGTTACATGGATCAACATGATTGAGCTTCCGTAGAGGTCCAACATAAACACAATCTGAAGAAAAACCTTTTTTAATCCCATAAAGATGAAAGCAGTTGCAGCCTTGGTTTGCCATAGAGGAAATAGTTTTCAGCTTCATTTTCTATTTCTTAGTATATCATTACCTTTGATTTAGGCATTCAACTAACAATTCTTACTATCAATTATTTACACGACTAAGCAATCATTCATTTGATCTACAAAATTTAAGAAAAGAGAGAACAACCCATACTGCAATTTCCCAGAGCCCAAGATGGCGGCTTCAGATTATTGTTTAGTTTCACCAAAATGAAATACCCAAAGAAATTCTAATTACAATGATATAAAATAGAGAAGTCAGCAGTAAGTGTGTAAATGTGTTTCCTTGGTACATTATCAATCAGTAAATTGAATCACGCTGATTCGTTTATGTAGTACAGGGAATTATACCTTGGATTGCTGCCACTGGAATGTACAATAGTGTTGCCATTCAAGGCGGATGCGGGACATAACATGGCAATTTAATCATACTGTAGATCACCGAAGTAATGTAAAATAATTTGTATGCTCCATAAGGAAGCACATAGTAATCACAGGGTATTCAGTGAAATTCACTTAACAATAATTGTTTTGTTCAGACTTGAAATACATGAAATAGTGGGATACTGAGACAAGAAGGAAATATTTATCTAGTAAATAAAGTATTTTTAATGTATGATTGAATACCGAGGAGTCTTTGTGCAGAGTTATGAGTTATAATGCACCGTTTAGTTTTTCTCATGATATGCAATTCATTTTCACCATTATACTGCTTGTAAATCTGGTCCATCTGGTTGACCATGCTGTTAGAATGTCTGAGATTTGTAGGACTTGTTGGCCCAGCAAAATCCAAAACCTAAAGATATTCAGTTTATTGAAGCAATCTAGAGGTGTTTCAGGAGCAGGACCAAATGTGCGCCACTTGCGGCATTCCTTCAAATACCCACCTTCCACTCTCCTCCATATGGTCTTGTCGTTAACGTGAGGTTGCCAGACAACCAAGACACTGGTTACTGCTCCCAGCCACAAAACACTTTTTATGCATGGACTAAAAAAAAAAGTGATATAGCGTGTTAATTAGTGGGCTTTAAAAGAGCAGGCAGGTGGATTGTTTTACGTACTGACAGAACCAGGCTGCTGTTTCCACATGTTTCCAGTCTTTATGCTAAGCTAAGCTAAGCTAAGCATCTCCTGGCTCCAGCTTTATATTAAAGAGACAGAAATGAGAGTGGTATTGATCTTCTTATCCTGGCTAACTCTCAGCAAGAAAGCAACATGTTGAACGAATATTTTAAATGCAAGCTGTAAGTGATGTATCCTGTATTTTAATCCATAGCTTTTCATCTTTCAATAATATAGACATTGATTTTGTTGCACTTTACAGTACATTGAGCTTGGTATCAGTAGCATTTTAACATTGAAGTTATTGAATGGGAAAAGGGGGAGGACTGAATTCCTTTGTAAATATAATGTTACTCATCCCATAGTGCAATCCTCTATACAAACTCCCACAGCCGCAGAGACATCATTTAATATTAAGACTTTGATAGCCTTCAGCAGCACATATCTTAATCATGTTGAAAAGCCACTGATCTCACTGCAATTCAGCCATGGGGTTCCTCTGAGAGGGGTGTAAAGGTCAACTTAGATGCTCTCAACTCACAGCCTTTGTGTTTCACGTTCAAAAATCAAGACTGAAATAGTCTCCATTATTTAATGCATTATGTTTTCATAGAAATTTAATTTGCTAACCTAGATACCGTGAAATGAATACACAAACAAAAAAGCTACAATATAAATATATAAAAAAGGCAGTAAAACAGAGAGAGAGAGAGAAATAAATGCTAAAAATCTGTTACTTTATAGCACCCTTCTCAAATATTAAATCGATGTGCAATTATTGACTAGCATATGAAATGAATGTCATGCAGCATCCAGTATGGTGGTCTTTTGATAGCTACAGGGTTCCATTATTTATTCATTTGCTTGCATGAATACAGTCATGTGTGCTGCTTTACGGGTCAAAGAATATGAGTAGATTTTCTTGAAAGAGCTCAAGTTGTTAGATCTAATATTAGATTTGGTCAAAACAGACATATCTAAAAAAAATACTGACCTTATGGCTAAAAGATTACTATTTTAACAACTGACTGATGCGTGATAACTGAGACCTGATGTCAGAGAATATTTCAGTGAGGGTAAATCATTGTCATCTTGATTCACCATCCTGTTTAATTAACATTACAGCCTTCTGTGGTCAGGATGTCTGGTCCAACTCGCCTCATGGATACAGATAAAAAAGGCCTCTCTGCTGAGGTGATGAGTTAACAAGGCACGTGGTCAGGCGCGCAAAATAGCCCAGGATGCCTGATCAAAAACACTGTGATTGGCCTCCATCCTCTGATCCATTAACCTTAAAACTGTCTGATGTGATCTTCCACTGCTCTATTTGAATAAAGGCTATGAAGGAGGGCAGAAAAAGGGGAAGCAAAGTGGACTTATGGGAAAACATACTGGATAATGAGCGAGGAGGGGGGCTGCACAGTGTGAGCACAGGCACTGATTGACTCTGCGGTAGACTGCTCCTGGCTCTGATTGGTTGTGTTGACTCAGGCGCGGTGGATTCTTGCATACGGCATTAGGAGCAGTACGAGGAGAAAG
>JAPMOB010206217.1:0-17452 GCA_029875015.1 Lepomis gibbosus | reverse complement strand
TGGGGCCATATCACACTGAACATTTTCTTACTTTTCTGGGTGGTCTTTGGAATTTTGTGTTTGAGCATGAGCAGCAGGATCATCAGCCGGCAGTCCATCCTGTCTGTGGGACAATGTCAGCTTTCACTGTGGTGTCCCGCTAAGCAAGTGGTTCAAAGCAACCAGCAACCAGTGATTCCTAAATACCTTCAGCCATACAGCCCTTACTTCAATCCAATAGAATTGTTCTCTGCCTGGTGGTGGAAGGTCTATGACTGAAGCTTATTTACTGAGAAAAATCTCTTACAGTCAATGGAACTGGTCTGTGGTGAGATAGCTGTGCACCAGAGGGTTTTCCTCCTTTGCTTGGCAAGGGACAAGGTTGCATGTGTGTGGACAAAGTCCTCTGGCCAGACCCAGCACACAGACGTGATGCTGAGGCAGAATGACTCTCATTGACTTGGATTTTGCAGCTGCACAACATTTTTGAGTTTAATGTGCTTTTCATTTAGAGTTACTAGTACTGTATTTTTATGCAAGTGCTGAATATACAGTTATTCAATACTCTATTACTTGCAGTTCTTACAGTATACTATATATTCACTGTACTAAGTTGTGTATTCTTTATTTTTCTTTATTTTTTCTGTAAACATGCCCCGGATGCTGTGTTCTCAATGTTTTGATGTAGTGTCTAAAGAATGCTCTGTAATGTTTTACATACTGACTGTGTTTGTGTTTTCAAAGCATTGTTTGATTATGAGCACAGATCACATGGTTTTGTGGCAATTGTTTGATTTTGCCAGAAGAGTCAGGGGTATTGTGAATATAGTTTAAAGATTAGATTTTGTGTTTTAAGTTTTGCACTCCCTGCACAGCTACTTGGCTTCTCCGAAAGCGTTATGGCTACGCCATTGTTTTGTTCTGTCCTCTGTCCGGCTTAAACTTCCACTGGAAGCGTCTCAGAAGCTTTTCAGCAGTGGAGCGTGTAGCCTGTGCCATGTTACTGACTTGTTGTTAATGTGTCTTTTGTTGTGTTTCTACTACCTTCTTCATAGCTCTCTGCTACATTTCAAGAACCATCTTAATGCGCACAGGTTCACCTCAGGGGTGTGTCTTGAGCCCCCTAGTATTTAGCCTGTACACCTACGACTGCACTGCCAGACTCAGCAACAACCACATAATGAGTCGGCATGCGTGATGGAGGTGTAGATGCTCAAAGCATGGACCAAATTGCATAACCTAATCCTCAACATTGACAAGACAAAGGAGATGGTGATTGATGTTAGGAGGGTTAGCAGACACCAACACACACCAGTACACATTGATGTGGCTGCTGTTGAGAGGGTGGGAAGGCTTAAGTTCCTGGGAGTACACTTAGGCAACAACCTGACCTAGAGTATCAACACCACAGCTGTCATCAAAAGAGCACAGTTCGGGATAGCATGTCTCGCTATTGTATTGGCTTTAAGCTTGCAGTTGTTGAACTGCAAGCTTAAAGCCAAGTGGCAGGATGCAGGCTCGCCTTTACCCGGTATTAGACGTAAATTTTGTTGGGTCCTTTTCAGACTATAACTCAGCTAACTGATGGATAACATAAATAGCATTAATGATTGGCAGAACAGAGTCAGTAGTTTTTAATAATATCCTCTGTGAATATATCATTTAGTTTTCAGTTTAGTTTTTGTGTTTGAAATCACTGGAGTGAACAGACTGTCCTGTCAGGCACACAGAGCACACTGAGAGACTGCCGTGACACAGATCTGCATTCTCACCTCGACTCACCCGGAACATCCTCACCACCTGCACATTTGGACTGTGTAAGTCGGGAAATGAAGCCAGTGACAGCTCTTGTACACCCACTACACTCCATCCTCATCATCAGTCCTCATCCGTGATGCAGGCCACTCATAACAAAAACACCATCAAAACATGTCTTCACCTGTCAAACCTCCATTTTCAAATGATCTCCCAGGGTGGGGGATACTACTGACTGAAGCCATCATTTTGGCAAGATGTGAAGTACTCAGTCTGCCTCCTGTAAACATATACTGCGTGACACTGCGTCAAGCATTAAACAGACAAACCTGATGGAACCACGCCACCCCAAGTAGGCTAACCACTCTGGGGTTTCTTACAGCAGCTGTTAGCAGCGGGAATGTGCCGACAGGTGTGCGTTTGATGTGATCAACAATATATTGTGTTTACCTTTCTACCTAAAGCCTTTCTTTAGAATAATATATTTCTGTTCAACTCTCTGAAAAAGTGAACAAGCTGCATCAAAAAATATGGTTTCTGACTTCCACCTCACAAGCACCTTGAATTCTGTATCAGAAAACCTTTTTGCCCATCTTTTTTGACATGTCAGAGCACGTTTTCTTTATTTCTACCATTGTGACACTATGCCACTCCGTCATTTTGCATTTGTTGCTGAAGAGTTCACATCATCAAATAAAATATTTCTTCTCTTCTCCACTGCGATCTCACACTCAGTGAAGTTTCTCTTTTTTACGTGTTTTGCAGATTGGCCATTGTTTTTTGGACCTTAGGAAGTGATGTTGGTGTATTTATAGTCATTTTCATAAGTAATTTATGGGAGGAGCCAAGACAGGGTATGTGGCTCGTGCACTTGTGCTAAATTTCACATTGATTAGGATATATAAAGGAAAGGTGTGAAGGACCTGGCATACACCTGATTTTATACATGTGGATATTTCTGTGCATAGTACATAGTTTTAAAATTCTGAGTGTTTTGTATGAAAGCTGCACAGTCTTTTATACATGAGGCCCCAGGAGTCCAGCACGTTCTAATGTACTAGTGTAAAGAACTCACCCTCTGTCCTCCTCCCACCATCCTTCCAGTGCAAGACCACTAACGCCACCTGTTGGTGAAGGTCCACACCACTTTCTTTGTGTTCCATTTAAAGGAAAACCAGATTGGTTTTTCAGAGCATACACAAAATGGAGAGCTAGCAAACCATGAGGAAATATTTGTTGAATTTATCAAAAAGTGTATTGGATTACAATCACTTAATATCCCATTAAAGGTGGACAGACTATCAGCTGATGAGTCTGCGGTTTGAACCCTAATAATAATGATAAACTGACACGACTTTGCAGTTTGAACCCTAATTACAGGCAAAACATGAGAGCTGCACAATAGATAATAAAGATAGTGTATCTTAAATGGCACTGCAAACTAAAACTTGGTGAAAGATGTCTTGATTCTTATTTGTAAGGGTGTAAACTAATAAAATCCATCCATCCTCTTTACTTCATAAATCAGAAGGAGTTGTCAACAATCATAGTGAGACTCCCTCATGTAACCTAAATTGAGGAGGTGTGTTTGTTAAGTAATACGGTGCAGTGCAGAGAATGCTTGCGATTTGGGATGTGGAGGTTCGTGATGGTTTGGTGATGATTTAATGAGGCTGGTGTGCACACACACAAACACACATGCACAGCTTTGCGTGTATGTGAGTCCAGAGCAGCAGGGCTAACAGAAGCCTGATGAGAGACAGATGAAGTCAATCAAAGAGATATCAGAGGGAAATGGCACTATGCAGCACACACACACAAACACACACACGCATGCACATAGTGTCATGTATTCAGGCAAATTAAAATACCAAGGTAGACATACATTTTTCACATTAAAAGCCTTTAATTGCTAACGGCAGCAGTGCTACAAAAATGGCAAGCAAGTAGAAGTGATTGATATGGAAATGACTCAGTTGTTGTACTGAGGTTTTAGTGCTGTGAAAATGGACATTATATAGAATTTATCAAGTAAATTATTGAGTATTGGGAACTGTACCCCTCAATGCTTTTAAACCCTGTTTTTTTAGACCATCAGCTTTTATTTGTCTATGCTGGCCACCCTCCAGAATATTTGAATTGTCTCTTAATTAATGAAAATATCAAAATAACAACTTTGCAATACTTGTTCATTCTGTATTTGGTTTCAAATATATATGCCACTTTAGAAACAAAACAATTTGCTGATAATACAGCCAACCAGTTCAGCAATGGTCTAACGTCCCATGAGAAACTGTATAATACCAATCAGCTTGACAACACAATGACCAGGCAATATCAGATTTTTATAAAAAGCCAGTAGTGGCAAACTTCTGTATCAATCTAACACTACTTTGCAGATAAAGCAGACAAGGTGAATGTTAAGAAAACAGCTTCTTCCTACAAATCTGTAGCCAGGCTTCACTCTTTACACTCTTCTCA
The DNA here is from genome assembly GCA_029875015.1 of Lepomis gibbosus. Lineage (NCBI taxonomy): Eukaryota > Metazoa > Chordata > Actinopteri > Centrarchiformes > Centrarchidae > Lepomis > Lepomis gibbosus. The sequence continues at coordinate 13,237 of JAPMOB010206217.1, read as the reverse complement.
GACAGATGGAATGACAGGAAAGACTAATACAAACCATACACACACACACACACACACACATTTCCTTATACCTTGACAGCTTGGCTGCCTGATAAAGAAAGTCCTTAATGCCCAGCGTTAATGCCCAGCGTGTGGTGAGGCAATCAGAAACAAGTGACCCTATCCCATCAAGCCACAGGGAATGTATTGAAAGGATTCAATTAAGGATTTGGAGTGATGGCAGGATGGAGGGGAAGCGGGTAGGTGAATGAATGGATGAGTCTAGGTGGGCTGCCAGTCAAACCAACTCCAATGCACACAGATGGAGAAATGGGTGTCAACTATTTGGACAGGTGAGCTGGTGGAACCAAAAGAGAAAAAGAAAGGCTGGATGACAACAGAGAAGGAGGAGGGTAAGAAGTCAATCATCTAATCAATCATTCACTGAATCAAATTGGTGAGATAAAGCCCCCAAAGAGATGTCTACAGTAAAACAACATCACAAATATAATGGATGTATCTACAAGATGTTGTGAAAAATGTGATAAAAATCTGGAAATTACAGGAAAGTCATTTAACTCTTCACACTAAATACCAACTTTAATTTGCAGACACATGGCAAAATGTGTCTTTACATCTAAAAAGGCATTTACTGCTACAGTACTGCAGTTAATATGCGCTGCCATGGATGTTGTTGGGCCAATTTTAGGGGGACTGAAGCTATCCTAAAATGGTCCTAAGCCCCCTAAAATAGTAATAAGAAAAATAATGAATTATTGGCAGCATGATTGGCAGGGCTTATGTGTTGATGGCTTGTTCTTCCCATTCAGCTGACTTTTCAGGACCTGCCGTAGTCTTTGTAGGTATTTTGCTGTAGCGGACTTCCTCTGCCTCCTCAAGATTTTCCGTTAGCCTGCAGGGTCCCAAGGTGTAGCTGTCCTGAACATCTACAATGTTGCTTTCTGGTAATTGAGTCCCCTTGGTTCTGATCATTTTCCGTCTTCTTGATACCATCTGACAATACTTGTCCAACCCGAACGACATTCCTGGCATAAAGCTTTATGTCATCCATGTAGAGGAGGTGACTGATGGTTGTTCCACTTCAGAACCAGTATTTGTAGCCAGTCTTTGTGATGATCTCATTGAGGGATTTTAGGCCCATGCAGAACAGCTGAGGGGATAGTACATCTCCTTGGTATATGTCAAACTTGTGCAATTGGCTGTCAGTTGGCTTCCAGACTTGTTTTCCACCTGCTCCATTGAGTTCTTGATGAAGGCTATTAGTGTACTCTTGTACATTTCCAAGCATTCCAGTAACCACGTATTTGACATTGAGTCCTGAGCATAGGTTTTGTGAGATGCTTCCTTCTCCCATATGTTCTTCCTGTAATGTTCAGTCTCAGCCCTGGGTGGATCTGATCTTGTGTTATTACCCTGCCACTGAAAGTACACTTTGGATGGTTCGGTGAGGAACATCCAGTTAATTCTCCTGGCTTCTGCCTCTACCTTGTATCTCTTTAGGCGGTTAGCCAGAGCGGTAAGTCTTTGGCGGTCAGCCAGAGCGGTAAGTCTTTGTTTGGCAGGCTCCAGTGCCTCAGGTATAGACAGCTTGTTGTATTTCTTATGTAGCCCCTTCCTTGCACCTCTGTAGCTCTGAGCTGACTAACTTAACTCTGTGTTGCCTCAATCTTGGCCTCTAGCCTTCTCCTCCATGGGGATAATGCTCTGTGTGGCTTATGATGTTCATTGTATAGCCAAGCATCTCTTGGATCACTGTTGCTGTGGTGGAAATCAGCTCATTGGTCTTGGTTATGGTTTTAGTAGGGATAGTACTCACATCTCCTAGCGGACTTTCAGGGTACTTTGTCACTTAGCCTTGGCAATCTTGGTATTGTACTTGTTGGTCCAGCTTGGATATGATCTTCAATCTTGTGTTAAGTTATACTGTGCCGTAAAGGCTCTCCCCGCTGACATGTCGCCCTGGCTCCCCCTGGCCGTAGCATAATCGTTGTACCTCATCTATCTCTAGTTGTGATAGCAGTTGCTGCTTGTGGATGTTGAACTAGGAGTTGTTTCTTTGTAAGTGGCGATAATAGGTTTCGAAGCATCCATATATCCCACAGTCTCTATATATATAACCCTCTCACTGGGATTGCTTGTAGAGTAGCATTGCAAATATTTATATTTTCTGCTCTAGTCCATGAATGTTTTGTTCCAGGAGCCCATTTCTCATCACGTTGCCCTGGTTCCCTAGCACCTGATGCAGACCTTGACTGGGACAACATCCGAACCGGTATGACTCTTATATTTGCGGTTTCATTTATGCCTGAGGTAGGCCCATCTTGAACGGGAAATGAACCGCAGACCAAAAGTCAGTGGCATTAACTACTGAGCTTGTCCTTGAGCGAGACTTCTGTTTCCAGTTAAAAACAAAGGATGTTACCAGGTGTTACTCGTAGGACACCTTTCATGATGTTGTCAGACACCTGGTTAAACAGTTTAATCTGTCAGTGACAAAAAGAAGCACTTTTTGTGGATGTTATATTGATAGATGTAATTGCCCCGAAGGAATATGTCAGCCACAATGTGGTTCAGATGTATGATCAGTCTGTCTTTATTAAAAGGCTATAGTCACACTTTCAAGTCACAAGTAGCTGTAATTAAATCTCTTCTTAAAAAAACACTCTTGATCCAGGAGTTTAAGCAGACTATGGATCTAACCTTCCATTTCTCTCTAAGATCCTTGAAAAGCAGTAACCAAACAGTTGTGTATGTATAGCAACAGCTTATTGGAGGATTTTCAGTCAGGATTTCGAGTTCATCATAACACAGAGACAGCACTGGTGAAAATTACTAATGACCTTCTGTCAAAGAACCTGGTTCTGTACTTGTCTTGTTGTCATAGCGCTGCAGTCGACACCACTGACCATCACACCCTATTACGGAGACTGGAACATTAACTGGCATTAAAGGAACTGCTAGTTAGGAAGCACAAGGTAGTTTCATTCCTATTTATCAGATGAGTCTCATTCTGTATATGTTATCCTCCATGCACCACAAAGTTAGCCATGGTGTTCCACAAGGATCTGTGCCTGGACAAATTCTACCTTTTCTACTTCCCATTCAGAAATTGTTGTACGTAGGCCCAGAAAACTCAGAGACGGATTGTTAAAAGATGATCTCTGGATGGCATCACCCTGAACTCGAGCACCACCATAAGGAATCTCAGAATTATCTTTGATCAGAATACAGTATATCAAAACAAACTTCTCATGAAGCACTGGGCTTCTCTCTTCTCTCAATCTGTATGCATCCTTAACCCATTAGTGCAGGGACAAACTCAACGTCTTCCCTCTCCTGTAGTTTTATGGAAAAAAATGAAGTCATGGATACAAGCAAGCTAATGAGTTTCCTTCACAGGGTGCCAGGGCACACCCTCTGAGACAGGGTCAGGTGCTCAGGCATCTAGATGGAGCTTAGTATAGAAAAACTGCTCTTTGCATTGAAAGAAACCGGCTTCTATCTGGGTACACCTTGGCTCCTGAGTATCTGATTTAAACACCTCCCTTTATAGAGATAAACACACTAGGAGTTCCCCAATATCCCATTTGGCCTTGGAACAATTAAGGATTCTGCAGAAGAGCAGGAGGTTGTTGCTGGGAAGAGAGGAGTCTGGGCTACCTACTAAGCTTGCTGTCACCTCATTATAAATCATAAATCATTTTTCACATTACTGCGTTTGTCATTACATTGCCAAATTGAAAGGTGTACTCTCTTTGATAGAAAAATATAACAAATGTAAATCTGTGATATAAAGTAACAAAACATCATAATTATTTCTTCATATTTCTCCTTTATGCTTCATATTTTTCAAACATCTAACCAAAAGATTATTACAGAACAATTTCACTGTCAGCGATGACAGTGGTACAGTACAGTAGGACAATATAATACTACAAATGCTATGTACTGTTCATTTAGGAAGCACAGCTCACTCTGTTACTGTGACTGTATACTCCTGGTCTCTGTGAATCTAGCCTGTATGTACAGTGTCTGCCAGCATTCTTGTGTACTGTGAGACAGAGAAGGCAAGAAAGTCAAATAAAATGGAAGCATACACAGCCATATGGTGTGTAGCGCTCTGTTTGCTAAAACCCATATCCTGCCTGTGGGTTACACATGTTTCGGGGTAATCATACATGTTCATGGGGGCATTGAACCTCATCTACAAATGCTGGCTATGATTGGATAGAGGGACTAACACCACCCCACCCCCCGCCCCCCAACCACACAGACACACACACACACACACCCACACGCACACAGAGAAAAATGCAAATGAAGTCAGAAAACATAAATGCTGCCAGGCCTCAGAAGAGGATAGCAACAAAAGACAAAAAGAGGTCTAATTAAACAGAGAGTGAAGGATCAGAGTGAGCAGAGTGATTTCAATACAGCAAATATGAGGAGCAATGATTCCTTCACTCTTTGTCCAAACAAGCTGCTGTTTAAAAAGGAATTCCTTCTAAATCTAGCTCCGTTTTCCTCCGCCTGGACTCAAACACCAAGCCTCGCCACTCCAATCCCCCACGGGACTCCAATAGGAATCTCATTAACCAAGATCAATATTAACACCATCTCTCTCTTCCTCACTGCGCTCCCTCTATATTTTTCCATACCTGCATTTGAACAGGAGGGGAAATTCATTTCTCCTGCCCAGCGATATCACTAACAAATGGAGGGAAGAAGCGTGGAGAACAAAAAACCAAAGAAATGATAAAAAATAAGAAAATAAGAACAAGCAATGGTGGGAAGTGAAAGAGAAAGGCTGTAGACAGAAACAGAGATAGGAATCAATAAGCATCCAAGGAACTGTGGATCTTGAAACACTGGAGGTTTAGCTACCTAAACCTACTTAGTTAGCTAGCCATCTGTGATGAACACAGGTTTCATTTGCCACACCAGTTGCAGAGAGGCATATTTTTCATACATATGCTTCAAGGGAAACAAGTTATGGTGTGGATTCTAAAACAGCAAAGAAACTGCTCATGAGCAGTAATAAGCAAACAGAACCTCCTGTCAAAATCACGATACCAAGCTCATCCATACACACAGAACCTGTCACCCATTGTGCAGATTCTAGAAGGGTGTCCGAGGAATGAAGTGAACGAGTAGGTATGTCGGGATAGAGAAGAGGGAGGTGACAAGCCATGGAGAGACCAATTACTTTAAATCAAATTCCGTATTTAACTTGGAGCCAGTGCAGTTGTTAAAGGGTTGGTGCTCCTGGAGCCTCATGGCAGAGATCTGTTGGTTGTCTGTCTATGTGCGGCCCGGAGATGGACTGGTGACCTGTCCAGGGTGTACCCCGCCTTTCGCCCAATGTCAGCTGGGATAGGCTCCAGCCCCCTGTACGCAGGATAAGCGGTTGAGGATGGATGTATAGCCTATTGTTTTATTTTATTTTATTTACTTTAAATGTAACAATATTTTAATACACATTTAATTGCCTGTCAAGTTCTGTGTGTATCATGAAGGAAATACAAACTTTCTTTTTGTTATACAACCTTGTGTTGTATAATGACAAATAAATTACCTTGAACCTTTAACATCATTGTACTTAGTAATGCATTGGTGGTGGCTGGTTCCAGTAAAATAACTAGAAAATGCCATGAAATAAAAAGAGCTTTGTGACGAACGAGAGTTTTGTTCAGTAAGAGAGTTGGGGTTGAAATTTACAACTCTCAGAAGAGAGAAGAAGGCAAGATGGCTCAGTGTAGCTCCCGCCTACAACAACTTGCTGTAGCTTCTGGCGTAACTATAGTTATAGATATTATAGTTACTAGGTGAAATGTGAAGTGTGGTGGAAGTAAAGAGGGCGGTGTGGGAGCTGCAGTGTGGGAGCCCCTGAGCCCCCCTGCTCCCCTCATTAGCCACAATGGTGAGCTGAGAGAGTGATCAAAGGCTGGGTGTGATCGGGCCGGCACACAGCTGTCACACTGTCACCACCATGGTAGGCCGAGAGACACTGACACAGGGGAAAAAGAGAGCGAAGGTTGTTCATGGTTGTGTGGTGGAAGAGGAGAAAGGAGGAAAGAAAAAGAGGGAGCAGAGGGAAATGGGAGAGGAGAAGAAATGGAGGGAAAAGATGGAGGGTGAAAAGATAGATGAATATAATGTAGATGAAGAGGAGAAGACAATCAAGGAGAGGTGAAAACAAACAAACAAAAGGAGAGAACAGGATGAGAGGGGTAAAGACAGATGAAAGTAGAGGGAAAAAGAGAGGTGGCAAAAAGATGTGAAAAGATAAAAATAGAGGAGATGAAAGGAAAAGAGGAAGGGAAGAGAGGAGAAACTGTGAGGAAAAGAAGAGAAGTTAAAAAAACAAGACAAACAAGAAAATAAGATAAAGGAGGAGAAGTTGAAATGATACAGAAACAATAGAAAAGGGGAAGAGCAAAAGAGAGGACAGAGGAACGAAAAGGAAAAAGAGAAAAGAGAACAGTAAATGAAAGGATAGAAGAGAAGTAAATGTAAGACAGGAACCAAAAAGGGGTCGAGAAGACAAAAGAAGTGAGGAGAGAAAGAGAGGTAAACTGCAGAGCACATCCATCATGGAGATTCAATCCAGCGTTCAATCTCTCTCCTCTCCTATTTTCTTTGTCTGCTCTCCACTGCTAATCACTTCATCCAAACCAAAGAGAGGAGCAGATCACGTCTCCATCCTGAAACTCATCTCTCTCTCTCTCCCACCAATTTCTGTCCCACTCCTTCTCCTCTGTCCCTGTCCTAATCACTCTATCCTCCACCTGAAGGAGAGGTGTGAGGGAAGGAGGAGGTGTGGGCTACCCTCCTGCCTGCTTTATGAAATGAGAGACGGGAGGATGGAGGCCTTATGGAATACAAGAAAAGAGGAAATGAATGAGTGAGCGAAGAAATAAAGGAGCGAGAGAAAGAGGAAATAGCAGGGAGGGAGAGAATGAGGGAGAAATTAGTAGACGGGGGAGAGATTGTGCCCAGCTCATTCCCATTCACTGCATCGGGAAAACTACTCTGATGTCCACAGAGAGAAGGCAGGACTGTGTCAGTGGGACACAGCAAACAGAAGTAATCCAACCAGAAAGGACACAAAGAGCACAAGAAGAGGAGAGCAGGTTCCAGGTTTGGCAATCAGGATATTGTATGTTATGAATATTCTTCCTACATTATTCAGCTTAGTCTAAATCTCCTCCCTGTTTTACTGAGAGCATTTAGGTTGGACACACACTGAAAGTAGAAATGTAGCCATACTGATATCACATGTATGATATGACAGATTTACAAAAATAGCAGTAGCAATAAATCAGTGTAAAAATACTCTAGTATAATAGTTATTATTAATCAGTGAACTGTTAAAGGGAAAGTTTGAAAAATTGGTAGTAGCTTATTGGATTTCTAGCCCAGAGTGAGATCATTTCCACTCTTACGTAAATACAGAACTGGAGTTAAGACGACATTAGTTTAGCTTAGCATAAAGACTTGAAAGCAGGGGGAATCAGCTAGCCTGGCTCAATCCAAAAATATGCCTGCCAACATTCTAAACTTACCCAACGTTGTATATCATTTGTTTCATCCGTACACTGACTCAAATGTAAGAAACAATGTCATTAGCAGTGACCTCCAGTGACCAGCAGACTCCAGCCTTTAATTGATAGTGTATATAATCAAAAGGACCAGAAATGTGGGAAGAGAGAAATGAAATGCAACAAGACATGGATGGTTAGGTATGCTTGACACCCCTTAGTTATATTTGGTGTGGGGCATTTAGTATTATTTTGTCTGGCTTTGGTTAAACAATTCACTTTGTAACCAAATATTAATTTTACATTCTGGGAGACACATGATGATATTTTTTGATGGTGGAGTGACTGTGATTCAGTTCAGCAATGAATTGACATTTTACAGGTCTCAAATACAGTTCTAATAAATTACATTAAAATGCATGACACCAGTAGCTAGGGGTCAATACCTAAAGAAACAGTTTGTAGTTGGTTGGGGAAAGATGACAGTCTTCTTTCAATATGATGTCCAATATCTGCCAATTTGATCATTCTGGTTCTTGTGGAGAGAGGAAGAAAGAAGCAAAAGGAAGTGGAGAGACAAAGCAAAGAGACCTGTTTCCCCCTCATCAATGAATTATGCCCCATGAGGAGGTCAATTACCATACATCAAAAGTAGAATAATAAGCCCATCAAAGCCTTGTTCAGTCATTGGCCTCTCCTGTTCTATCACACAGGTTCACCATGGTTTTAGTCAGAGCAGAAGCAGAAGACTAGATTCAGTTTCATTTCCCATTGGTATCAGCTGGATATGTCAATGTAGTGACTTATCATATCATAGCCCAAATCCAATAGTGACCCTGTAGTTTAATCATCACAACAAAGAGCAAAACACAAAAAAAAACATTTAAAAAGGAAAAAAAGTTGCTATATTCACTGCTGATTTTGACAGTTTGGCGACCTACATCTTATAATTCAGCAGCATGTTACATAGACTATCTTGTTAATCATTAGTCACGGCTCAGTTTTCTCCCCCCGCAAATTTAATAGAATGATCTTCATTTTCAGTATTCTATAGTCTTCTAGGTGTTTTCACACAAAAGAAGAAGACATCCCTGCATGCTAGTCACCCAGCCCAGTGGGTTTATTGAGAGTTTTGGTCAACCCATTCCCCCTGGGAAGCAAAACATACAAAAAAGAAATTTTCTTACAATTTGAATTCTAATGACTATTATCCTAATGCAAGAAAAACTTGATCAGTTTATTATGTGAATCTATATTTATCAAGCAGAAGATCTCCTGTAGAAATCCCGAAGGAGTGAGCATCACTGATGAAGATTCAACACTGATTTTATAGCAGGAGAAAGTGAATATAGTGCCATTTCATAAACGAAGTCTCATTACGCATTTAAATATAAAGCAGGTCTAGACTGTACTCTCTGTAATATTGAGCAAGCACTTGGCAACAGAGGCAAGGAAAACATACAAAGTAGATAACATTCAGTACTGTAGTTTTTAACCACACTACTGGTTTGGCTCAAGGAATAAAAAGCTCCTACTATCATCAGGACAAAATGTATGTTTGGCCAATGTGACAATAAAGCTCCAACTAATGGCATACCTAGACAGATTACTTTTACTAAGTTCTAGGACCGCACTGCTCAGCAATAGACTGCGCAACTTGCTAAGGTGAGTGACTTTTCCATATTACAACAGTATAAAACAACATTAAATCTGATTTTGCCATCTGTAGAGACTAAGCTGCAGGTAATCAGTCCTGATGCTAATATGGGCTAATAAGTTAGCATAACAAGTGGGAAAGAGGAAGGCTCAGGCTGCATTAGCATACAGCAAGCTAATTAGCAAGCTGCTGATTAAAGGAGAGACTAAAGCAGAACTGAAAGCTATATGAGGATTTTTTTTGTCTAGCTCACTAGCTCAACACTGGGACACTGCTAGGACAATTGACAAACACATCAGACCTCTGTCTGAGTTAGTCCACCACTTCTCATGTCACACACAAAGATACACAGGTAATAGGGGTTTTTCATGTGTGTGACAAGAGAAGCACAAACATGCACACGTTCCAGTAGCATGTGATGCATTACAATATGCTGTGGCTAAAACCATTTTTATGTTGTAAAGGTCGAAGGTTTTAGAAATGTATCATGACCTTTAACCTTTGGCGCTTCAGATCTGCTTCAATTAGGTTTATAACCTCCTTGCAGCACTCACACGCTTCAGTTTTAGGATGACATTGAGCTTTGAAGTCTGTTTTCATTATTTTGAACTGCTCACCCTATGAAGTGCAAAATGCATGATGGGGAGAAAAAATTTAAATTGGAATGCACTGTGTGCACTGATGTAACTGTATACTATATGTATGCTGAGCAAAAAAGAAAAAAGCTCAATGATGCACATGTCATTTTGGAAAACAGTCAGTTGACAATTAACATTTTGTTGTTCAGGTGAGGACTTCTGGAAACACGCTTTGCATGTTATTAGTTTTCTAGGAGGGCAGCAGTCAAATAGCGGCTGTCAGAGGCTGTCACTGTAAATAGAGCTCAGAGAAATTCTGACAGTCTGAGATGACTAAACCTGCCGGTCATGAGGACAGAAATCACTGTGAAAGTTGCGTAACTGCTTTTGGGAGATGATGTAATGCTTTTCCCAATATCATATGTTCTATCTATCTGAGATGGCTTTCTTCATAGTGGCATTAATAATAAAATACAATAATGAAATACATGGTGCTGCGATGGACTGGTAACCTGTCCAGGGTGTATCACGCTTTTCGCCCATTGTCAGCTGGGCATAGGGTCCAGCGCCCCCGCGACCCTGTACGCAGGACAAGCGGTTGACAATGGATGGATGGATGGAAAAAAATAAGACAAGGACCTGCCTGTCACAAAGCTAGACTTTGGGTCACACTGTCTCTCCCCACATGAAACTATGTGAGTAACAGCTCAACAGTAAGTAACGGAGCTGATCGTTGATTTTAGCAGTAATCATTGGCCAGATTTCAAACAATGATGAGACTACATATCGGGAAGAAATTCATAATTTTGTAGAGTGGTGCTCCGAGAACCTACTGCTCAACGTCAGCAAAAATAAGGAGCTGATCGTTGATTTTAGGAAGAGGGAAATAACACAGAGTCCTGTCTGGTTCCATCAGGTTCCTTGGAATCAGCATCACAGAGAACCTGATATGGTCGTCTCACATCTCCACGCTGGTGAAGAAAGCTCAGAAACAACTATTTCTTGAGGAAGCTTAAGAAGGCCAAATTCCCATGCCAAGTTCTTGTCAGCTTTTACAGAGGAGGAATAGAAAGCATCCTGACTGGAAACATCACAAACTGGAATGGGATGTTCAAGGCCCAGGACCGGAGGACTCTGCAGCGGGTGATTAAAACTGCTCAGAAGATCATTGGTACCCATCTCCTAAGCATCAGTGATATCTATGAGGTGAGGTGCCACTGCCTACAGAGCCCAAAGGATACTAAAGGACAGTAGCAACCTAGCCGCAGCCTGTTCACTCTGCTGCCGTCTGAGAAGAGATATAGAAGTTTCAGCTGCCACACCACCAGACTGCAGAGCAGCTTTTCCCCCCAAGCTATCAGACTCTTAAACTCTAAATCATCTTCAGCAATGCTCCACTGATGATAGTTTATTTCAGTTTACAACTTTTATAATTGCGTCTCTATTAATGTATATTGTCTGCTATGTAGCAGAAGGGAGTTACAAACTCAATTTCACTCTATTATATTGTGACAGAAAACAGCAAACTCACACGTCCTGATAAGATAACTTAACATGAAGACACAAACACTGTGAGGTTCGACTGTAGTTTGAGTTGTAAAACACCCTTTTACTTCCTCTCCACCTCCTTTCTACTTCCACGCTGTTCAAATGCTGTTCAAAGTATTGGGCAATAGACTTTCTATTAAGACCTTTTGCAGAACCATGAAAGTGGAAGACTGCATGGAAGACTAGACGTTGAGCAAATATTCAATATGACCTTTCCAAAGGCCTGTATTCCAATAAATACTAATTTCCTGTTGATCTAATTAGTGCCTGGAGGAATTTGTCTTCATTAATTATTGAGTAAAAACAGGAGAAACTCTATGGTCTGCCATTATAATGGATTTATTATGTTTTTTTGGGGGGGGGGTGTGGGGGGGGTGCTATTACTTATTAAGCAGTTCTGTAATTGTGTTGAAACCAGTGCTGACTTGCAACATAAAGGAGTGGGGTAAAGCCACGCTACATTGGCACATTCTCCCCATAGGCTTACACGCAGAGGAACAGAGAACAGAGGCATATAGAGAATAGAAACCTGATTATAAAATCTATTATCCCCTATCAGTCTTATCATGTATACTACATACCCTACTTTCAAGCCACTTGCAATTCTGAATCAATTATGCAATTTGGCTAATTCCCGTGGAAATATAGACAATGTCACTTTAGGCTGCAACTTTTGTAGTTTAGCCATACAAGTGTGCAAAATGAAAATGATCCAGCAATCCAAAACATTATAATTCAGCATTATAAAAATGGATCAGGTGATGTATTGATTCAAATCTTAATGTTTTTTGTTTAGACCTCTCACTTCCACCTATCACAAATCTATCTAGCTGAGATAATAGCAGTAGGCCCGATTACAAGACACATGGCTGCATTAATGAAATACATTGGACATCATTAATCAAAATTGTAAAATCCCTTTCCTTCACAAAGCAACTGCTCATTCTCTTCATTAGTCTTCCACCAGTCCCTATCACTCCACCTTTCATATTACATTTGCTTTAATATATCTTTTCCCTATTATGTTAACCCCTTGATGCCAATTGTCACAAATTCGCATCACACCTCTTCCTTTCAGACTGCAAGCCACGATAGTACATGGATTCCCCCAATGCCTGTTGGTGAATATTTACCTAGGAACCTTTTGCAAGCCCTGGTTTCTCGTTTATGCCTGTTGCCGCTAATTTGCATCATACCTACATCATACCTGAATTTATATCTTTTCTGTGTTCTATAGACAAATTAACAATCTTCACTTAATTTAACATGAGCTTGAAAGCAAATGAAAACACAAATGATTTTTTTTTTTTGTAAAAAAATTCAGGCTTCCAGGGGCTAAGATGTCCCTTGTATGAAAGCCAAAGCAATTCTGTAATACTACTTTCTCAGTGTATTACCAAGGTCCTATTTGCAGGGGTCCCTGCATTGCATTTTTTTGCAATGCATTGTTTAACACATCGTCCCAAGCAGACCAGGTACCGGGTCTGTAATCTATTTGCGCTGTTATAGCTGGTTTCCGTCCAGAAACAGCGGCAATTCGTGTCCGCATAGACCATCCCGCGGGCCACCATCTTGCCCGCATCGTACGGAAGCCGTTGGGGTCATTTAAGTTTCGCTACTACCTCAAATTCTCTCATAGAAGAAGAGCTTGTTTGGCAGAGGCGGACTTTGTCGGCCTTTGTCAACCGTAGGACCTACAACCTCATGCAATATAGCGATTTTTAGAGGAGACTCAGACGAATCTAATGAGCCAACCCTAACCAACCCTGTAGGATGTTCTGTTGTCAAGCTGTGGGCCTCAAGCATAGGAGTGCATTTGGTCATTTATAATGACTGGTTTTATCAACATTTCAATGTTTTGGAAGCTTTATGTTATTTGGAACGTGGTTGTATGGAGAGAAATAGTGTTTTAA
>JAPMOB010206216.1:0-11698 GCA_029875015.1 Lepomis gibbosus | reverse complement strand
ACTCAGAATTCAGACTTTAATCTCAGAATTCTGACTTTAATCTCACAATTCAGACTTTAATCTCAGAATTCTGACTTTAAACTCAGAATTCTAATCCTCTTCCGCAGCATATCAAGGTGTTAAGCAAAAAAAATATATAAAAAGAAAGTAGAACATATAATGTACAAACCTAACAATAATGGTAATAATCATTTTTCTCCTGGATCCTCTCCACTCTGCTCGTTGCACTCTCGTCTCAATCTGTCTGTTTTTGCTCATAGTGAGTATATATGTGTTCTCTATAGTGTAGCCGGTGTTTGATTACTATTGTCTTATTGTATAAGTGAGCACATTGTGAGAAATGTCCAAAGTCAAATTTCTCAGATGTTTACACAAACCTGGCAACAAAGCTGATTCTGATTCTGGTTCTAAAGTTTAAAATTCCCTCCTGCAAACTCAAAATTGTAATTTATAGAGAGCTCCAGACATGAGACTCTTCTGATACCTGTTTTCCACCAAAAACGAACTGGTTTGGAACTGGTGCTGGTTCAAAGTTGGTTCAAAGTTCAACTTGCAAACCTTCTGAGAACCTGTTTGCTTTTCCACTGAGCATTTCATCCTCATTTGTGTATTTATACATCATGAATCTGTCCTCTTTTTAACCCGATTTGTTTGTTACACAAAATAAAATGTAAGAGTTTTTATACAATGAACAATACGAAGGGTAAATCCATGTCTCTGATTGGCTGTTCATGCTCTGACTTGATTAATCCCGGTTCAAATCAAGTCATTTCAAGGTACTGATCTACTCTTTTCCCTTCTTGTTGCTGTGGATTTGAAATTTTGTTTGATATATGTATATAAAAACCCAAGAAGACCTGAGACCCCCGTTCTTGGGTCAGTCTTGGAAATCCATTTGTGTCCATGTCCTCGTAGCCAGCGGCCCCAAGCGGAGACGCGGACCCTACACTGTGAAACTCTGTAAAAGAGGTTTAGTTCAAACTTGTTACCGTGATTAAATCAAATCTCAGATTTCTTCCAGTGGAAGATTTCTTAAGCAAACAAACAAACCGAATCTGTAAACTGCAGTCAGACTGAGGAATGTGTGTAAGTGTGTGACCTAACAGCAGTGTGTTTGTTTGTGTTTGTGTGTTTGCAGCCTCCCCCTCGCGTCCCGCTGCACCTCTCCAAGGCTCAAGAGACCGACGAGGAGGCGCAGTTCAGGAGGGTTTTCAAACAGCTGGCTGGAGAAGTGAGTCCATGAAATTCACATTTAAATCACTTTATTCCTGCCTGTTATCCGTCTGGGTGCCCAGAGTTCATGCTCAGCCTCATTTCTCTCCCAATTACTCATTTTATTGCAGCGTATCCTTCGTGTTTCCTGCAAACACATCCATAAGCTTTAATATTGTGTCGGGAAATGATGAGAACAGGTAGAGAGGGAGGAAGGCGGACTGAAACGAGAGGTAGAAATAAAGAATAAGCAGGCAAACTATGGTCTGTGCTTCATTGTGGTTACTTACTATATATAAAGGCTGCAGATGCACGTGTCAGCAACACTCAGGTGTTATCCTCAATCAGATTTAATGTTCAGCTATAAAACTGCTGCTGATGAATTGTTTATCTAATGACCTCAAAAATGAGTATATTGTTGTTGGGAGTCTGACCGGGAGCCATGAGGGGAAATGCAGCTCAGAAATCTGGGCCGAGCTCAAGGTAATTACTGCAAAAAAGTTCCTGTTATGCTGAATAATCCTCAGAACCAGCTGCCAGTCACCAGTTTTCACAGGCATTGTTTCTAAAGTGGAAAGCAAACTGTGAAGACTGCGCTTGTCCTTCATTGGTGTACAGGAGCAGGTGTGTTTCATATTAACACACCTGCTCCTGACACAGGAATCATTTGAATCAATCTGAATCATTTTACAGGGTAACGTGCAGTATTTGAATGCTGGGAGGTTGTAATCGAGTCCTTTCTGGTTTTCCTGTTCTGGACTTCCTCTCCGTGTTGAGGCTTTCTACAGCTCGGTCTCTCTTTAATCGGATTAATCTGTTTACACTTTGCCCCACTCTTGTTTCCTCACCGGGAAAAACAGGAAGTGTGATGTGCAAATGTGGAGGCTGATTACTGTCCTATAATTCTTGATTACTTCACTGAAGCGTCGACCTCGTTTGAAATATCAGAGGTGAGATTTGGCTGCTCAGCAAGTTTTTGATGAAGTTTTTAAAGGTCCGCCCGTCTCCGGCTTTCTTTCCACCCGATCGTTCACCGATCGCTCGCCACACCTGTCTGCCGGCTGCATTCCTAACGCCGCCCTCCGCTGTCCCACCCTCTCCATGTTTTCTCTCTTAGTCTGGTTCATCATCACGCTGGGATGTAGCTTCTGCCGGGTCTAATTCACACCTGCTCTCGAATATTTACAAGACAAATCTAAAACAAAGAAAGAAAAATATCATCTAACTTCTTTGTCCTCCAAACTCTTCTTCAGTCAGGATTCTCTTGTTAAGCTTCGGACTTTAATGGTGCGTTTGGGCCTCCATCTAGTGAGGAGTGTGTTTCCTCTGAGTCACATCAGCAGGTTAAAGCTCTGCTCGACCGTTTCAACACAGCTGGAGTAGTAAAATACTTCCAACCAAACCAAACAGGTAATTCCTGAGCGGCTTTGTTTCAAACAAAACAAAGAAACAGGAGTTTCACCTCCTGTAACGTGTGACCGGCTGCTGAGTGATCGCAGAGAGTTGTGAACGCTGCCTGACAAACCAAGTGTTTTAAAATCTGCCCGCTCCAGAGTGCACGTGTTTTTTTGCCAAAGTGTCAGAGAGTCTGTCCAGAAACAGACGTCGTCTTATTCCAGTGCCATCTTTAAACCAGTAATGTGATTTCCAGGTTTGTGAAATTAAATCAGAGTGGATTTCTTTTTAAATTGTAAGAGATGACATTTAGCCCTGCGATGGACTGCCGACCTGTCCAGGGTTTACCCCGCCTTTCGCCCTATGCCGGCTGGGATAGGCTCCAGCCCCCCCGCGACCCTGCAAGCAGGATAAGCGGCTGACGATGGATGGATGGAGATGACATTTATCTGTACTTATCTTATTGTGTATTAAAATCAATAAGCTGTGCTCTTTTTTGGGTTAATTTTACCACACATGTCACAGCGGCATTCTGGGACTTTGAGGGTGGAGGTGAAAGATAACAAATGGGTTCATAGCCTCGCTTCTCTGCACCAGCCGGATTTTAAATACAGAACGTCGTTTGCCTGCAGAAATAAACATGATAAACATGTTGAATCAGCTTCGGTTGGCTTGAAGATATGGTAGAGAGAGAGAGAGAGAGAGAGAGAGAGAGGTCTGTGCATTCCTGCCATTGTCTGACAGGGAGGCGTTCAGGCCTTAGGGGCGTTGTACTCTGTGTATGAGGTTTTCTCTGACTCACCACAGGGGTGTGCACACAAGTCAGACCAGAACTCTGCCGGCTGGGTGGATTTTTCTAAATCAACAGCTGTAATAAGAGCGATGATGAAGATGTTTGTAGTTGCGTATCTGTGGGTGGATTCAGGCGGCCTGTAAAGGTGGAGTCTGTCTTGGCTCAGCTCAGACACACATGCTGCCCTGCTGATCGTTTGTTTCTGGAAACTTCCTGTTGCTTCCTAAACGTGTGCAAACAGGGCAAAAAAAATAAATAAATAAATAAAATCGGCCCTGGCATTTTCGGCCTTGGTGAAAAAAATACACCATCGTTCCATTTAGGGGGTCAGATTAGGGGTGTGATAAAACTGAGACTGGTGTCCATGACTACAAGACAAGAATATATTTTAATAGACTTACTTTAAAATATATATATATATATACAGTTGAAGTATTGAATGGGGGCATTAAACACTTAATTTCCTGCATTCTGGAGACATTTCCTGGAGCAATTTATGGTGGGAATGTCTTTATTTTGATAAAGGGAAGCATAAGATTCACAATCTAAAAACATAATAAAATATAAAGCACTAATCAGGAGCTTATTGGGATTCTTTTGAACACTGCAGAGGTTTCTTTGCATCGCAGGTTTTCTTACTGTGCAAACAAACCTCTCTCATAGCATTTCTATTAGTTAATCAACATTTCTTTGTGAAAGCTATTTTTCAGAACATCTTTAACAAATGCTTTCAAAAAGTGGTGGCTGCATGTCGTCACTGTAAATGAGCCTACCCCTCCTCCTCCCTGCAGGTTGAGCTCCTCCATGCTTACAGCTTCTCTCTCTCTCTCTCGCCGACACACCTCCTCCTCCTCCTCTGCCTGTCAGCTCTTTTACTCCTTCAGGTGCCTGTGCCTACGCAGGGTGCTGCAGCTGATGTTGAAGCTGCTGCAGCCCCAGTGGCAAACATATCGCTTATTTTTGCGCATTCGGCGACCTCCAGAGAGCAGACGGGGTGCGTGCTAGTAAGAGATGTGACTGGGCCGGCCCAGAGTCAGCGCAGACAGTCCGTGCTTTATGGGCCGATCGTTGGCCCGCTTTTTAAAAACATTTATGTAAATAAATAACTTACGTTACACCGGCCCCAAAGGTTCGTCGGTGTGCCAGATTACCAGTCCAGCCCTGAGTGCAGGCATCCGATTCTGTCACAACAACCTGAGAATTTAGGGATTTTAAGGTGATCAGTGAAATCAGGGAGTGTATTAAGTTACACAAAAGGTACAAACTACCGTGGCGAGAATTTCCAAGCAGGCAGCTCCCAACAAAAGCAAAATAATCCAACAAAGTGAACACAAGACTGATTGTTTTTAGTTATGCTGTGTTACTAACTCAGGTCATTTAAACCCAAACCAGGATCTTTTCCTAAACCTTCCACAGCGTTAACCACTAAATTTATTGAAAGTCTAACCGGACATTGCATATTTATTGTTGCTAACTTGACCACGGAGCCCTACACGTCCAAAAATGACGCTAAAGGGTGACCTAAAGGGGGCGTTAATGAGCAGATGTGCATATGTGAAGCGTTGGGAGTGAGAATGTGTTGAACATACAGACGGGGTTTGCAAGCAGAAGGCACGAGACATGAACCAAGACAAAACCAGGACGGGCAGTACTGACAAAGACACAAGCTGGCAGGATGGTTAAACATGTGGGACACACCAGGTGATCAGAGGCAAGACCCGGGACAGGAAGTACAGGAAATAAAGCGCATAAGACAGAGAAACCGGGAACAGAACCCCAAACCACATCCTGACAAGGAAGGCGTCAAATCACACAAAACGACAAACCAACACTAAAAATACCGTCGTCGTCATCATCAATAAAACTCCTCAAAGACAAACATCCAAAATATTTTAATGTACAAATATTTAAAGGTGCAACAGATGGGCGGGTCAGAGTAACTTCCTGTAAGTCTGACTTTACAAATTAGATAAACGTTCTAAATCAAGTGGAACTGATGTGATTAATAAATAAAAGCAAAAAAACATTCTTACTCTTCAGAGAAGCCCAGAGATTAAAATGTTGCCCCCAATTATTTTGTGATCTCATGGTTTGTTAATGAGACAAAAAGAAGAAGAGCAAGTGAAAGAGTTTGAGGTGCTAAAAATATTTCACGGTCACGACAAAACCGTTTCGATGGTTTGCTGTGTGAAAATCTGTTTCTATCGTAACACTTGAATTCATCTTCGCTCACAGCAGGCCGTGGCTTCACTGTTTTTGGCAACAGGGAGAAAATCAGAGAGTTGTCAGGACTCTGGATGTTTGTTTGTTTTTTTTCAGCAGTGAGTCAGAAGATGAAAAAATGACAAAGGAAATAAAAGGAAACAGCTTGAGTTCGGTTTGAGTCACGCTCAGATCAGCTGTGACTCACTCTGTTTGTGGGGTTTCCTCTGTGGAAAGAAGCGATCAGAGCCTGAACACCCTTTCTGATATGTGTGTGTGTGTTACAGGACATGGAGGTCAGCCCCACTGAGCTGATGGACATCCTCAACAAAATCATCACCAAACGTAAGATAAGATTAGAAAACCTTTATTTGTCCCACAGAGGGGAAACGGCGGTTTGCAACAGCAAAGACTAG
This sequence comes from Lepomis gibbosus, assembly GCA_029875015.1. Lineage (NCBI taxonomy): Eukaryota > Metazoa > Chordata > Actinopteri > Centrarchiformes > Centrarchidae > Lepomis > Lepomis gibbosus. Next base: position 5,680 of record JAPMOB010206216.1, on the reverse strand, counting down.
AGCAGAGATAGATTAGTGTACAAGTAGCACGAACAAGTGTCAGACAAAGTTACTGCACATTAAATAAGACTAAAATAGACTCTGTCTTATACGGTCTCCTGCAGCGTGAATAAATACTGGTACTATAAAAGTATTTTAAAAGAGCAATGCACATAAGTCAGATATAGCAAACTGGATTATACAATAATTGCACAAATGAAAATTATGCACAGATGTAATGGCACATGTGATATATTGCACACGAGTGTCATCTTCAGTTTATCTAGTCCACTTCTCGTGGCCTTCACTGATCCGTAGATGTCTAAAGACTAATCATTGTGTTTTTATGTAAGTAGTTAATGTTTGTTTTTAAGCATCAAACTAAACTAAAACTCACAGCGTCCTCTCGTTTCAGATGGAAAGCTGAAGACTGACGGTTTCAGCATCGAGTCCTGTAAGAGCATGGTCGCTGTCATGGACGTATCCTTTCACAAAGTATATAGTGCGCTCGCACAATGCAGCACTGGTGATACGGAGTACTACTGTGTGTCGGTATTAGTAGTAGCTTCAGCACAAGTACTGGAAATTAAAATAGCAGCAGCAGCAGTGGCAGTCGTAGTACCAGTAGCAGTGAAATGTAGTAGTGCAAGTAATTGTAGTTACAGTTGTAGCTTTAGCGGGAACAGTAGTATTAATAGTAGAAGTAATAGCATTAGTAACCGTAGTAACAGTTTAGTGTATTAAACAGAGGGGCAAAAATATGGAACAGTCTTCCCGCATCATTCATTGAAGTTTCTAAAGAACAGTTTAAACAGAGAGTAAATTTGTTTTTCTTAAGTTGTCTATATTTTCCATATGGGTTCCTGCTCTAAATTTCAATTTTAAATTGTTTTATACAAAGAATTTTTATTTTTTGAATTTTTATATATGTTTTTATTACTATTAAGTATTTTTTTCCCTTTCTTCTTTTTTTTACATAATATATAAATGTTTTTAAACTGCTAAATATAATTGTTTCTATGGAGATTGCCACTTATTAAGCCTCTTGAGGGTTTTTGGGCAATTGTCCATCACATCTGTGATGTTTTTGTTGTGAAAAAAATAAAATAAATAGTCATAGCAGTAGTAGTTGCGATTGCAGTAGCTTGTAGTAGCAGTAATTGTAGTAGCAGTATTAGCAATAGGAGCTTTTATAGGAGTGGTGGTGGTGGAGTAGACGGAGCAGCGGTAGTGTAAGTAGTAGTGGTGGCACGAGATGTAGTGGAAGAGGAATTATGTGCTGGTTTCAGAGTTTGACCTTTGACCCGGCTCCCTTCAGAGTGACAGCACCGGGAAACTGGGCTTCCACGAGTTCAAGCACCTGTGGACCAACATCAAGGCGTGGCAGGTCGGTCGGCCCGGCGCATCTCTTGTTCTTCACACGAGCACTAAACACACATGACGTAGACAGTAGAGCTTATATTCTGTTTGTCTGCGTTGTCTCTCGTTCTATTGTTGTTTATTTGTTTGCTGTTTGCTGTCTGAAGGGCATCTATATGACCTATGATGAAGATAAGTCAGGTGTGATCGGCGCCCACGAGCTGCCCAAAGCCTTCACGGCTGCAGGTGAGAAACACACTCGGCAGGAAAACCTTTGCCGTGCGAACTTTCGAACCTAACTGTGTTTGTGTGTCGGTGCAGGTTTCCCTCTGAATGAGGACCTCTTCAAGATGATTATCCGTCGCTATAGTGACGAAAACGGCAACATGGACTTTGACAATTTCGTTGGCTGCCTGGTGCGACTGGACGCCATGTGCAGTGAGTCCCCTCCCACCCGTTGCATTAATGCATCAGATGCTATTCCTGCTTTATTTTGCACACATTTCTATACAGAATTCAGCCAGACATGCATGTTTTGAACCTCCAAAATAAAGGTCTGACAGCTTGCTTTAAAGTTCAACCTTTATACATCCACATACGTTTAATGTTTATTTAAATGATACGTCCAAAGACTGGAACGTGTTCTCCAGCTGTTCCTCTGCAACCAGATGTTTGATAAACATCTGCCCGTCTCTTTCTCCTCATCTGTCCTACCTAATATGGATTTAGAGTTATTTGTGCTCCGTATTCACAAAATATTAAAAATGTTCAATAATGAGAATTCAATCTTTGGTGTTAGAACTTCAGTTAGCAGCAAAACGTTCCTTTAAAAGCAACACAATATTTTTTGAATTGGCGCTGTCGATCTTTCTGACCTGCGTCAGCGACTCCTTCAAATGTCTAATAATGAGTTTTCACTGTATTGAGCCATCAGTAAATGATGTATGTGTTTGTGCTCTGCAGGAGCCTTTAAGACCCTGGATAAGGACAACAGCGGCGTCATCGACCTGGACATCAAGGAGGTAAAACACGGTTTAGTTCACTTTACTGTTTTTTTCCTTCACTTAATCGTCAGCGTGTCGCCGTTAACAAGGATGTAGGTTTGGTTTCAGAGGTGGGAGACAATGTGAAGCTGAAAAAGATCACTGTGTGTATAAGAAACAGAAAATGCAGTTCAAACCTCTGTACTGAAAAACTTAAATTCTTTCTTCCCCTTATAAACACCAGATACTTTCTTCTCTAATACTATTTTAGTTTTGACTGATTTAGCATATTTTAGTACACATATTAATAAAAACATAGTGGGAACCTGAGTGAAGTCTGCAGGTGTTCCTTTCTCTGCTACATACAATGTAGCCTGAGAGACAACGCCCAGGGCAACATATCAACAGAGCAGTTCTGCAGCTCTTTTAGCTTATTGCTCCCGTCCACACAGTAAGAGAGAACGTGAAGGTACGTCACGTAATGTTGCATGTTGGGATGCGGCGCCATGTTTAAAGGTGCGCGCTGTCTCTACCTGTGAGCCTGCAGGCTGCGACTTGGCAAAAAAAGTGTTACCTGATAAAATCTGAAGAAGAAGGAAAGAAAGGGAAAAAGAGAAAGACGAGGGACACTGCTGAGAGAAACTGAATGCCTCTGCCAAGAAACAGCATTTCACTGCTGAGAATTTCACTTGTTTAAAGTTTTTTTTGGCCTTAAATAACAAGTAAAATATTCTCGTTCTGTTGGCAGATAATTTTGCTTGTTTTAAGTAATATTTCTCCAATTTTAATGCTTTTTTTGAGAGCTCAGTTTTTGCAGTGGACAAACTAATAACAATAAACAATGTAGATCCACATGACTGGGATGCAGAACAAGACGCTCACACACCTGGACATTGTTAAGTGACCTTGTGCGTGCGCTTTGCATGAGTTTAAAAACTGTAAATTCCTAGAAGCTCATAAAGCTCGCGCTCAGTTTTGCAGCGGCTGGGTGGACGTCCATGCAGCAGACGATGTCTGGTTTTGGCCCTTTTGTTCAAAATAAATGTGCAATTAAAACTGACGAGAGCCGTTAGTGACGAGTTCATTTACGTGTTGTTGTATAACAAAAGGAGCTGAGGTGTGATTAAGGTTAAAGTTTTCGCTTCCCTTTGTGCTCTTTCCAAGAAGGAAAGGCAAAAATAACATGTTCCATTGTCCAGTTTCCTCCCTGAATGATTGTGTGACCTGCTGCTGCAGATTTTGATGCAGCAGCACTGAACCGACCGTGGCGACGTGTTTTAGCCTCACAACAGAAAATCAAAACACAGCCTCCGTCTCACCACGGCAGAGGGACGGAGCGGGATCCTCACTGTAACTGAAGGCACGCGTATCTGCACATTTTTGAGATTCGAGTCTGAATTATGGAGGCTGGACGGTTAGAACAATGTTCAGAGAGACATAAGTAGGAAACAATACGAGTGAGGAGGACAAGAAGACACGTCTCTTTGCTCATAGATGAAAACATGTAGTGATTCTGTGACACTGACGCTCTGTTTCTGTCTCACAGTGGCTTCAGCTGACCATGTACTCTTGAAGCGATGGAGGGAAGCGGCTCCACAACACAAACTCATTTACTTTTATCTCATCCCTCACTTCGCCCCCATTCCACTCGTCCCGCTTGTGTGCGCTTACGGATGTGCAATAGAGTTTAAAAAAAAACCCATCTCGTCATGGTAACGGGACCAAAACGCCAGCGCAGAGCTCAAGTCGGGAAAAATCTAACTCGGACCAAAGCGGAGCTGCCGGTGCACCGTCCTGCTGCTGCCAGGCGGCGGCGCTATAACGTCCCCCATGTTACAGATATCTATGTTTTATATTAAGTAAGTTAAGTTTTTATCAGGCTGAAACTGTTTTACCAAAATGACTCTGGATGTTTAAGAGAATAAAGTGACACAACGTACATGTGAGTGTTCTGGCTGATTTGTGGGTGTGACAATGTTTTCTGGATTTCATCAAAGTTTCTTTATTTCCAAATCACTTCAGCATCTGTGGCTGACACGTTCTCAAAGTTTCTGCACGGGAACCTTTCTGTTTGTTCCAAACAATAAAAAGGAACTTCTGATGTGTTACTTTCAGCGAGAGGCGGGAAAGAGCTTCCAGGCAGCTTGTGTCTGGACCAAAAACTGGTCTGGATCTGCATTAGACAGGAGAGTAAGACACATCAGTGACTGGTTTTCTTCTTGTGCCATTTGTCCATGAAGCTGACATCATGACGTGTAGCAGCCACAGGGACCAGCTTTAGAAACCGGAGTTTGCAGTGATTTTAGTTTAAGGGATTTCTAACGACAATTCTTCAAACTTTTACTAAAGTAAACAGTCAATGCTAAAAGACTTTTGCTTAATTGGGCCAAAATATGACCAGAAATGTTATCACGATTAAACATCTCATATCATTTAATATGAATAATTATGGTGATAAATGTGAAATCATTATTTCTTTCATGTTTATAGGTGGAGTTTTTGCTCCTGAGGGAAAAGTTGAAGAAACCAGACGCTTGTTTGTGGTTTTAAAGTTTTCTTTATGGTCAGAACAAACATTTGATGCCAAACAGTGGATCACTTCACACAACTGAGGCAGATGGATCATCAAAATTAAACTTAATATGTATCAGTAAAATTAAATATCTTAATATCTGGGCAGTGGCAGTCTTGCCAGTCACAACCATTATAAGCTGATACGCCTCCTCACCCCTTTTTTAATTAGTTAGGGTCATGGTTTAGTTGGTTTAGTTAGTTTGTGTCAAAAAGAATCGCAAGATAAACAAAGCTGCTTAAAATTCTGTTCATTTTTTTCAGATTTTTCTTAAATCTTTTATTTTATATATATATATATAAATTGTGGGACTTTTACAGATAATTTTAGTCTCTTGAAGCCAAAATGTAACAACGAAAAACAAGAAGTCGTTCTTGTCAAATCAGTAGACACACAATAATTCTTTTGTTTAAGGGGTCACCTGCCAAAAAGGTTGGTAGCTACTCTCTCTATCAAAAATGAATTTAAGGGTCAGTTTTTATTTTTATATTCTTATCAGAGAGGAAATCTTGTCCTATAATGGCTCCAATGGTCTGTGTATGTTATTTAATACTGGGTTTGTATTTTGACCGAAATGTTTACATGTTATTTTATCTTTTAGATCAGACCAATGATAAACCATCTTTTTAATATTCAGCCTTTATTATATTTTATGGTGAAGCTCTAAATCTGACGCGACCTTTTAAACTTCCCATAGTGACGGTTTAATATTAAACCTCTCATTTCCTAAAGTTTTAGTGTGTTGACACTGGTGTGTGTTTGGTGAGGGGCGGGGCCGGTACGGGGG
>JAPMOB010206212.1:0-11187 GCA_029875015.1 Lepomis gibbosus | reverse complement strand
ATTTATTTTGCAGTAACGAGTAGCGAAGATGCTTAATGGAAATGTATCGGAGTAAAAGTATACATTTTATCTAGGAAATGCAGTGGAGTAAAAGTGAAAGTTGACATAAATTTAAATAGAGAAGTAAAGTACAGATACATGAAATTTCTACTTAAGTACAGTAACAAAGTATTTGTACTTCGTTACATTACAACACTGGACAAGATCTGTGGTGAAGGAATCAAAACCAAGATTCTGCCGTAACCAAAAGAATATTTAACAGTATGAATGTCTACCGTCTTCAGGCATTACTGGCAGTACTGCAGTCTTACTGTTCATTATATGGTTTGCAGGTTGTTCTGCACACTTTCTCCAGCAGGCTCCTGATTTAATTTTACCAACATGTTTGGGGTTTTAAAGTATGTTTATAATGTTCCATTGAGTTTCTTTCAAAGTATTTTGCATTAGTGCTGACATGGACATTCTCAATATATTGACGGTCAGTGTTGTTGGAAAATTCTATGTGAGGCAGTGGTAAACATGGTGCAAATTGGATTTACAGCGGCCACAGGGAAGTCTGGGGTGGGAAAACAAACATGGCTTCACGTTTATTCTACAACAATCTAAATCAGCTTCTACAGAGTCGGCACACCCTCAATGTACAGAGTGCTGCATGGAATTACAGTAGTTATCTATAGTCCTATATATCACTAAACACCTATTTAAACTAGGAATTCCAATGAACACAATATCTGATTATTTAGAAACAGCAAAACAAACTCGAAGCTGTGGTGTTCATTAAACTTGAATAATGAACTTTATGTTCAATGAACTGTGAAATCACCACAGGCTGCACTGTTTTGTCTTTTGATTAGAAATTTACAGCGAGGGTTTGGTTTTATTTACTTCAGTAATGTAATGAAACACCAGCTGCAAATATTTTGGAAGAATTACCTTAAAGTTTATCTTCTTTGCTTAAGTACTTTAGAGAAATCTCACCATTGAACTGTGCCTACTGAGCGTCTGGAGGGCATTCAGTGTGACCTGTTGTGTTCGTAAATTCCGCAGGTTGAGCACATTTGCACTGGACTCACAGCGTTGCTTTACGGCAGCACGAACAGTCATGTGCTCACAACCACAATGCTAACGTGCTGATTTTCAGGAGGTATAATGTTAAGCATGTTCACCAAAGTGTGCAATTATTAGCTAATTAGCATTAATAAACACAAAGTGTAGCTGAGGCTGAGGGAAATGTTTCAGCTCTACAGGTATTTGGTCATAAACCCAAAAACTGATGACGGCGCTACATGAAAAGTCAGAGGATCACCAAAGTTATTAGAGTTTATCCTGATGGGAACATGAAGGTCTGAACCACATTTCATCACAGTCCATCCGACAGCTTTTGAGATATTTCAGTCTGGACGAGAGTGGTGGACCAACAGGAGCTGCATACCTAAACACCAGACAGGACTTCTGCCTGTGCTGCTTTGTCCTGCTTCTGCATAATGAGTTCAAAAACACTCCAGTTTACCTGATCCAACGCTTTTCACTCAACATACAGTAGGTCTCAATGTAACAGACGTAATCTATAACACACGGCTGCTTCTCTTCACCTGGAGCGCTTAACGTGTGTGTGTTTCCTTTTAATTAACGGCACAATCTTTATAAAAAAAACAATCAATCGATTAATGAAGAAAAACAATCAGCAGATTGATCCACAATGAAAATAATCATCACTTGTAGTCAAATATAAAATGGTTCAACTGATTCAGACAGACAGATGCACCTTAAAGGCTGATGTGTTTTTAATGGGGCAGATAATTTCAGACAGTGCCCTTATGTCTCTTTACACGGTGTCTATTGATTCCAGTACAGCATATTTTTGATGCTGCAGTGTGCAATGATCCATGTAATCATTTATACTACCCCCATAATGTAATAAATCAGTGATGTGGATGATGAGTCAGCTTCACGATGCTCTCAGAAGTAACTGTCAGTAAAAATGCACTGTGACAGTATGAATATTAAACTGCCAATCCTGCTTGTTTGTTATTTATTTAGACTCTTTTTATTAGCGGCTCTTCATTTTCATTTATTTATACATACGATGCCTTAGAATTAGTGATTTTATCTCTCCATTCACAATTTTGGAGGCTATATTAAGGTTAAATTGCATACATAAATGTGTACTGTTTACATTCAAGAAACCGTCATCCTGTGCACTGAAACCACAGACTACATACCTCACACATGCACAACACTGTTTATAATTTTTAATTGACACTGATGACGTATGCAGATGGTTTAGGAAGTTGGGAAGGCCGTCTCTGCAACATTAAGAAAAATGTGATTTGTATCCTCTGCTTAAAAGAAAGAGAAACTTTACTTAATGTGAAAAGTGTTTTTGTTGTGGAAAAATACAAAAAAAGTAATTATTGTCAGATTTAAAGAACTAACTGCTAAATCGTGTTTGCTGATTTAACCAGTAATGGCTCAGTAATTAGCTCAATATTTTTGCTAGAATCAAGATTAAAGAAAGCTGAAATTTATCTTTCATGTTTGCAATGAAAATTTATTGTGAGGTGGCTTAAAAAATAGTGTCCAACCCCAAAAATTAAGAAGCTCGGAGTTCAGTTATTACAGTGTGCTCACAGCCTTTGAGCTTTTCAGGCAGTAGTGAGTGTCTTGCACTCATTGTTTTTGCCCTGGGTTTTGCCTCTTAGGCATCATGCAAACATATTGCATGCAAATAATTTTTAAAAGGGAGGAACAGGTCAAGCACAAGCAGCCAGTGAGCTAAAAGAGCTGCAGGCGAGGCGACAGACTCCTACTGTGGATTGTGATCAGCACACACCCACACGTCATCAACACGCCGTAAAAGCACCCACATCCAGTGTTTTTAGAGCTTATCCTCTACGGCTGAAAAATTAAGCCAACGCGGAAGTGCCAAAAAAAATGGCCACTTGAAGCTGGCTCCAAAAGCGAGCCAAGACAGACCTCCATGTTAAAATGCACAACATGTTTACAGCCTGGTACAAAAACTTCTTGTCTCTATAACCATACTCTGTCCAGGGGTGATTTTTCATATAACTCAGCCGTTTAAACTACATTAAGGTGTAAAGTTACGCATAAATATAGACGTGGCCGCTTTGTGTGAACGGTGGGTATCTAAAGCAAACCTTAATATTGTGTTCTTTGTGGACGAAATGCATCACTGCTTCAAAATCAAGCTTTTTAAGACACACCTAAGCACAGAAGTATATAGATATGCATATATAGCCTGAGGAGTGGTTGTGCAAAACATACCAAATGAGTCTTTCAGTGCACACAATGTAGATTTAAAACCACATTAATGAGCATTTACTCTGTATACAAATCTTTCTCTCACACTGTAAAACTAAATGTAAAACCTGTCCCATTTAGATACAGAGTATGCTATACTGTGTGTATCTGCAGCGAGAAGCAGAAGCTCCATTTCTCCTGCTGGTATTGTGTGATGTGAAGGCAGGGACAATAAAAAAACAGGCAAAGGGAAGTGGTGAGGGATCATTTCTCTGGTCAGAAGCACTCAGACTTCAGAGAGGGAACAAACATCCAGCGTGAATTGTTGCCTTTAACCTGCGAATGCTCTCTTTTTTGTCCCAGAAAGGTTCCAAAGTGCAGCTGGCAAATTACGAGAGTGTCGGAGAGAGAGAAAGAGTGAGAGAGTTTAGTTTAGTAGGAAGTGTGGTGGATGTGTGTTTGAAATCTAATATCATGGCTGCTGCATAGCTCATTTGTTCATCTACGGCTCACTAAACTCTGTCAGCTCTGTTATGAAGAAGCAATTTCGATTCCTTACATTGTTCAGTTTCAGCCGAAATCCATCAGCTTCACCAGCCTCCGTTCAGAGGTGTATTGGTACGTACACACAGGTGTACAGAGTGTATCCACCTCTGGGCAGAGGGATGTCATATAGCTAGCTAAAATATGTACAGATACGGATCAGTGCGGTGTACAGGTCACAGCAGTAATAAAAAATGCGAAACATTCAGTTTATTCCATTCGCATCGAAGAGATAAGTGGATTCACTTGTGAGTGGATTCACTGTCGCCTCACGGTAAGAAGGTCTTGGGTCTGAACCTTGGTCGCCCCCGGCCTTTCTGTGTGGAGTTTGCGTGTTCTCTCCTTTTCTACGTGGGTTCTCTTCGGGTGCTCCGAAGCAGGGACCGTCCAAAGACATTCATAGGCTAATTGGCGACTCTAAGTTGCCCATAGCTGTGAATGTTGGCTGGGATTGGCTCTCGGGACCCTGCACAGATAAGCGGTTGAAGATTAGGTTAGGTTAGGTTAAGTTTATCGTCCCCACGGGGAAATTCTGCTTGGACACAGTGCTGTGTTGCTTCATAAGAAACATCACAAAAGACGACAACAAGAGCCTGAGAAGCATTGACATGTAGGAAAATATAAACACAGAAATGTTTAGAGTAATAATAAATGTAAATTATTACAGTATTTTACATTGTTCAGCAGCTTAATGGAATTTTAGACGAATGGATATGCATTTTGGAAAGATGATGGATCAATGGACACGATAGGGCTAAACAGCCAGCTATCCAAACCCAAACCTGGCTTGTCTTCTCCCTTTTGTCTTCAGAACCTGGACTTATGGTGCGTCGCTGGGCTCAGTGGGCTGCTCAGTGCCTTTGGACTCCCTAGGCAAATCATTTGCACACTTGGAAGCATCTGCCTAAAGGGAGGTTTTAAGATGTGATTGTTCAAGCCCCGTGTCAATTCAGAATAAAAAATGGGCCAATCTACCTGTTTTATGGGACGGTCAGACCAAAAAAGCATCCCAAGTACCCACATTAAAAGTCTGGGGAGAAGCCGAGTCTAAAGACCAGCTGAAAGACTGGACAAAGCTTGCATTAATATTGAGAGAACACCACCTAGCACCTTTTGTACCAAAACAACCAGCAGCTTATTTATATGCAGCGACATTTAAGATGAAAACACCAAAAAAGGAGGAAAAAGGCTCAGAGTTTAGTGATGATGGAGAGGTGTGTGTGGGACTGTAGAGGCCATAGAGGGAACTGGAGGTGATGGACTGGCAGGGACTGGATCAGAAGACATCGAATTAGTATTTGTGTATCGCACACTACATGATTTTCTCACTTGGAGCCATCCGCCGTCACGCCCACATCACATTCATCATTGGAGATACAGTCGTAATGTGTCCCTGCATGCCTTCAAGGACAAACTCAGGGAACAAATGTCCCTTACTTTTCGTTCAAGCAAACTTCATAGCTCACACAAATACAAATGAGAAGCGAACACACTACGGCACTTCTAAACTTTGTGAATGATGAAGGCAGGAGATATAATATCGTTAGGAAGTTTGATCTTTAATCTATTACAGAGCGTCAAATTTCTTCTGTGTGTAAAATCTTAATCTATAAAGAAACTTGCAAATAATGTGAATAAACGCAGTGCAGTAAAAAGTTGAATACTGAGGTGGGTGCAAGTAGGTTGTTGCCACACAAAGACACCACTACATTACTGTCCACACTGAAAGCAAAGTGTGTCGGCTGCGTCTGATGTACCATAACTAGCCGTGTCTGCACGTATACACTACGGCAGCATCATGGATCCTGCGGTGCGTTTCGCTACTTTGAATGGAAACAATCAGGAGTGACAATGAAAGACAGCAGCACAATGGCTTCCCACAGTGAATCAGAATTAATAGCACCCACGTAAGGTCCCACAGGGGAGAAGCTCACAATGCAGGAGTCCTCCAGAGGAGGATGTGGGCAGTGCTCTTAATGGTACAATATTAAAAATTGCGCCTATCTTCCTGGTGAGTGAATCATTTGTCTGATGGCACCTGTTGTGACAGAAAATGCATGAAAAAAAAGAACACTTGTGAGCGTCTGTTTCCTGAAGACAAAAGAGAGAGGAATAACGATTGCCTAGATTATACATAATTCGTACATCAGTTAAGATAAACGAACGTCTGCCGCCAAGTCTATTGAAATACTTGGAAAATGAGTCAGAAGACTGTCTGATAACTGTGTCCTCAAATCTCCCATGGACAGGCTTTATAAGACTAAAGCTGTTTTTCTGTGCATCAGATGAGTGAGAGCATAGCCGCTCTGTTTAGACTGAAATGGTATTTTGTGTATGTGTTCATTGTTTAGTTTAAAATTTACAAAGCATGATGCCAAAACTCTCCTCATAAACTCTCCTCTGATGTTAAAGTGTGACCGATGTGTGGGGTTGAAGTTGTGAAGCAACCTTCATACCCTTCGCCCACGACACCTAACTGCATCACAGCCCCCCCCCCCCACACACACACACCGTGTGGGTTAGACTCTACAGCTCGCCAACAGATACTTGAGGAGAGATGGACTGCTTTAACAACAGAGACCAGAGACATCGAGCCCTGAAAACACAAACATAATCAGCAGAAAAGAATGTTAATGGTGGATTCTGTAAAACCACAGATTATTATTATTATTATAAATATTATTATTGTCATTATATTTTCTTTATCTGCAAATAGCAGCTACAGCCTGGTTTACAGACACCTGCTCATCAAGCGCTTCCCGGGTGGACCGCATTTCAAACCGAGAGAGTTCAAGACTCTGTGTTTTCCATCGATGATGCTCGGTGTTCACACACAGTGAAGATGGAATCTGTTTCCCAAATGTCAGACTGTTTATACGTGAAGATGAAACCATTTTGTCTTCTAGTTGCTGATGTTTACGTTCACCCCAGACGCAGATTTGACAAATGAAAATGTTCTTGGTGTATACCTGTGTATAATCCAATCCAACCGCACCCGTGCTTCACTCATTTCATCCCCATGTGCCTCTCCAATCCAATCACCAGCGTACTGTATCGTATATAAGCCTGTCTAACTCCTTCCTCTGCCGTTTCTCAATTCTCACATCCCAAGGAGTGAGAGGAAAGGAGGGAAAATCCAAGCCCCCCCGGTGTATGGAAGATGGAAAATGGCAATGAAGGGGTCTGTAGAGGAGGGAAAGAGAGACAGGCGGCGACAGCGCAGCGAAGGTGCAGCTTCTCAGTTAGCCGGCTCTGACTGACAATTTTTTTAAATCGCAGACATCAGCAACAGCAAATTATATCAGCTGCTTCTATTTAACTGGCGGAAGTAAAACTTCTGGCTGAAAACCGAAAGTAACGTCACTCTGTAACACCACTCTACGGCTGAATCTCGATCTCCACAATGAGACAGACTTTGAAGCGCGTTCCTGGTGAGTCCGTGAGGCCTTAGGGCTGTCCCACTGTCAAATCATTAAGCGCATGAGGGCTCTCTGGCACACTTTTTGAGCCCTTAATGCACACTGTCTCTGCAGACTTTGCCTGAGGGAATTACCCACAGTTCATAGCGCTGTGACGTTAAACACAGGATTAGCAGAGATATTACAAAAAAGGTTAAAAAACATGGAAGGAGCAACTACAAGGAAACAGAGTTATACAGTACATGTAAAAGTTGTACAGTATCTCACAAAAGTGAGTACACCCCTCACAATTTAGTGAAGAAATGAAAAGAGTGTACAGCTTGTATAACAGTGTAAATTTGCTGTCCCCTCAAAATAACATATCACACAGCCATTAATGTCTAAACAGCTGGCGACAAGTGAAAATGTCTAAATTGGGACCAAAATGTCAATATTTTGTGTGGTCACCATTATTTTCCAGCACTGCCTTAACCCTCTTGGGCAGGGAGTTCACCAGAGCTTCACAGGACATCACTGGAGTCCTCTTCCACTCCTTCACGACGACATCATGGAGCTGGTGGATCTTAGAGACCTTTGCGCTCCTCCATCTTCTGTCTGAGGATGCCCCACAGATGCTCAATAGGGTTTAGCTCTGGAGACCTGCTCGGCCAGTCCATCACCTTTACCCTCAGCTTCTTTAGCGAGGCAGTGGTCGACTTGGAGGTGTGTTTGGGGTCGTTATCATGTTGGAATACTGCTCTGTGGTCCTGTCTCAGAAGGGAGGGGATCATGCTCTGCTTCAGTATGTCACAGTACGCACAGTTCATGGTTCCCACAATTAAAAGTAGCTCCCCAGTGCCGGCAGCTCTCATGCAGCCCCAGACCAGGACACTCCCCTGAGTGAGGTCACCCCTCACATTTTTGTAAATATTTGACACTTTGCTACAACGTAAAGTAGAGAGGGTACAGCTTGTATAACAGTGTAAATTTGCTGTCTCCTCAAAATAACACGTCTGAAATGCTCCTTGTGGCAAATTCAAATGGAACGAAACGGGGGTCACAGAGAGCTGTGAAGAAGGTGGACAAATTAATAAGATAATAACAAGGGGCAGGCTGCACGCTCCACTGCTGAAATGCTTCGGAGACGCTTCCAGTTGACGGCGGGCTAAGGACGCATTAAAACTGTGGCACAACTGTAACGTGCTGTTGTGATAAAAACAACTTGATTGTTTAAAAATGAGCCTGGAAAATGTTCAAATCAGATAGTCGGTCCCTTCAGTGCCTCGGTAGAAGAAAACAAAAAGTGTTAACTAAGAAGTCTTAAACCCACAATTCTTTTGTCATCATAAAGGTATGTAAAGTGCGGTGCTGTCCCAATATAACATTTCAGGCTCTTGCAGCCTCTCGCACTAAATCACTTACCAGGTGATGTCAACAAAGTCTGTCAGGGTTTAGGCTTTAGGGTGCCTATAACTGTGAGTAGACTTTAGACTGTTGACAGAGAATCAGCAGTTTCAACCAAATCCCTGAAAATGTGCATTTTTCACATTTTGGTCGTGTCTAACAGCATTCTGGTCCTCGCGAGCTTGGCTGTTCTCTGGCTTTTTTGCGTCCCATCAGATGATCTTGTCCTGCAAAATGCACAATTGAACAACAAAGCCTCCTGTTCTCTCTTGGCAAGGCGTCTCATTCGTTTAAATCCTTTTGGCAGGTGGACCTGCAAAGCACTGTTCTCTCTTAAAATCGAAAAGATGACATATACACCGAATGGATCCAAAGGGGAAGTTTAATGTGGAATGAAACTGCCTCTTGACTCTGGATAACAGGTAGCCAATTACTAGACAACTACTCTGTGGACTGATTTCTTGTTTTTCACTTAACTTTCATCCTCTTCATTAAAATGTTTGTTCCATCAGTGTCCAGGACTGCTAGCGCTGCTTTAGTTGAACCCTGGTCTAATAACATGACCTACATTACATCAGTGCTTTACTATTCTACATCTCACTCTCTTTCACGTCTTTTTTTTCAGGAACGTTATTTGTCAGGACAAATCAGTACAAATGTTTTTCCACTAATCCCTCAGTTTCACACATTTCATTAAATCCATACTGCACCACCTACCTTTTATCCTCTTCTTTTAGGTCCAATTTTCAGTCATTTTTCACAGCTGACTCCCCCATGTTTCACCTCTCTTTTCTCTTCCCCGCCTCCTCCTCTCCATCTAATGGAACCGGCTGGAGCTAATGTTTTTTCTTTGTGATTTATTCTTATTTTTTCCACAGGAAAAAAAAAAGATTTCAGTAGTAGTAAGAGAAAAAAAAAACATACTGGTGTATAAACAGTGTATATGACACGTGGAATAATTAAAACTCCCAAATAAATTAGATTAGATCATGCAATCAGAATTTTGAAGAAAGCCACATGCATTAATCTGTTTGCATGGGTTTCATCTTTATCTGTAGGTCTGAACAGAAATTAATTCTGTTAGTGTTGGGAGCTGACATTTTCAGCTGCTTTCATGATAGATCTCACTGTGGTTAATAATACTGGCAACCGCTTTCATTTCCAGCCCAATGCCGGCTAACCTTAATGGAAGACTTTAATGTGCTTTGTACAGTAATCTGAAATTATTGGCTATTATCATTTAATGTCTTTCAAGCTTGACAGTGTGTCTCTGGTTGGGGGGGAGGGATCATATGTCTGTACATGTATTTAAAATGTAGAGCTATATTACACAATCCTGATGTATTTCTGTGCAGAGCGATTATCCCGTCGCAGGATGATAAATTACAGCACGATCCCGGCCATTCTTATCCCTGTTGTTCTGAGGCCTCTTTATATTCTGTGCATGTATATTCCAGCTGAGGCTGATGACGTTTGGTCATAAGTCATGAGTCCAAACCAAGACTGTATAAAAGAAGTGGAGCCAATGTGGAAGTGCCTTAAGCCTGCATTGAGGAAATGTTGAGAGCAGCCCTTTCGTGCCTTTTGCCACTCCCATCTCTCAGGTGCAATGCTCCTGCAATAAAAAAACAGCAGAGCAGTACAGGAAGTCAGACGAGTCTGCCGTCACATAACAGGTTGACCTGATGATGGCACTAAAGGAAAAGTCCAAAGTTATGAGAGTCCACCCTGACCTGAGAGATTCATGAACGTCTGAACCAAATTTCACCACAATTCAAACAACGGTTGTTGAGATATTGGTGGTGGACAAACCTACTTAGAACAAGAATGCTTCCTTTAGTTCCAGCAGAGCCTAGGCACAGGGCCAGCAGTATGGAGCTGAAACATGTCATGAAGGTATGAGGCTGCACCTCCATCAGCAGCTGCAGACACAAACACCAGACAGGACTTCTAAATGTGATTCAAGCTGATCTGACAGATGAGCAGAGAGTGCAGATGAAATGTCTCTACGCAGTTTTGTTGTGCTCAGAAGAGACACTCTGCATAACACCTCAGAAAATTTGAAGTAAGCCGCATGAGAGCAGGCCCTTTATATATCTATTTACACGTTCTTGTAGGATCCTGCGGTAAAGTCATGTCCTTAGGCGCCAACTTGACAATAAAAAAGTTGGAAGAATACAACACATTTATCAAACAGCTCACTCTTGCTGATTGTCAAGTGAGGGAGTAACCTTTTTGAAGTGAAACCATGATTAATCATAAGTCTGCTCTGAGAGGGAATAACCACTTAGGCACAAGGATTTACTCTTTATATACCAAGAGCAAAACATGTTAAATTAATGGCCATTTAATACACATATACTTTATAAATAGGTGGTAATGAACAGGCATTGAATAACAGGGAGCTGTCTGAATTGAAAACAAAAAGAAAAACAAACAGGAGCATGAAAGAAAAAAACATCAGAAACAGTAACTAGTGCGGACCATGAACATGTATGAGGTGGAAGAGCCTGCAGCCATGCTAACATTAGCAATGTCAATGCTAACATGCAAATGTTTAGCAGGTATAACGTTTATCAGC
>JAPMOB010206210.1:0-10262 GCA_029875015.1 Lepomis gibbosus | reverse complement strand
TGTCAAGTGGTCAACCAGCTTTCCAAATAAATCTAACATCCTATCCATTTGCTGCTGAGACTTTTGGAGCCAAGCATTATCCCTTTCATTTTCTTCCTTCTGTGTTTTCTCTAGCCGCTCACAGAAATCTTTAAGATAATCTACATTCTCACTCTTCCTCTTTCCTGGTCTGACATCAGTTAATGTACCTGGTTGATCAGTTTGGGGGTCTGTGGAATTTCTTGATTGGAGGTCTCCTGTCTCTGTATCTGTGGAGGAGCCTGTTGAAGCATTTGCTTCAACCTCAACCTCACTAACAGGTGTCTGGTCTCTCTCTACACTACCGTGTCCAGATGAGAACAGATGGACTGGCCTGACTGAGGGTCTCTGGCCAATGGCTTCATGCATGGCTGCATAGAAAATCCATGAGGCAGCACTGACCTCTCTCTGCCTCTGTCCTTGACCCGGTTTTTGGCAGTGTTAAGTCCTTTGTAAATTGCGATGTTATGACGGTGTAAATTAACATAATTTAAATGGGTTTACATTCTAGACAGTTATTAAATAGTATTACCAATACAATATAGGCNCTTTTTTTTTT
The DNA here is from genome assembly GCA_029875015.1 of Lepomis gibbosus. Classification (NCBI taxonomy): domain Eukaryota; kingdom Metazoa; phylum Chordata; class Actinopteri; order Centrarchiformes; family Centrarchidae; genus Lepomis; species Lepomis gibbosus. The sequence continues at coordinate 9,685 of JAPMOB010206210.1, read as the reverse complement.
TTTTTTTTAGATTTTCCCACTTCTTTTTACACTGCTGTGGAGTCACTTTCCCCTTTAGCCCCATGATTTTGATAATTTCTCTGAAAGACACACATTCATCCATTAGATCACTTTGCAATGAAAGTAACTTTCAAATAAAAACTTTTCTGCTCATGTAATGGCCGTGTTCTCTGACCTGAACTTTATAAAATTGAAAGTGCTAACTTTCTAACTGCTTTACCAAAGGACCATTTTAGATGTGTTTTTTGTGTTTAAGCTAATTCAAGCTAACACTGTTGCTTGTCTTTCTGCCACTCTGTAACTGTAACTGCGTTCTGTGACATCATACGCATACCCTCTATAGAACCGCTAGCAGCACGGCTAACACAGCCATAGATAAAGGCAAATAGGCTACAGTAAGCAGTTAGCAGTTTAGAAAAGTAAAGTAAAAGTAAAGCCATCCATCAAGAAGCTCTGTGTAAATCATCTCAGTACTGGATTTCCTGTTGGTCTTTGAGGCTGTGTTTGGTCCTGTTGATGCCATGTTCACTGGTAAGCTGTTAACCAAGGTTTTTGTTGGCCACTCGCCCAGCTCTGGTTCACAATTAGGCGCCGCACCCCGCCATCAATTGCTAGTGGGTCCCCCCCGCACAGGTCCTGAAAATCTGCAGCGCTTGAGTAAAGGTGTAAACACAGTGTAGAGGAAACACTAAGGCCCTATCCACACTACTGTGTTTTCGAATTAAAACGGACAACTTTTTCTATGTTTGCATAGAAAAATCCAGACTAAAACGATGAAAACGAAGACCGAAACGAGAATAAAATATTATTTAACATGCAAATAATACTTATCTGCCTACACTTGTGCTGTGCATACCACCTTTTACTTTGCAACAACTCCCAGTCTGTTTTCCGCTGCCCCATTACATTCAGTAACAGTGCCAGCTCGTTATTGATCCATGCAATAAGAAAACTAGTCTCCTCTGTATTTATTTATTCTTTCGCCAAATCTTCTGTAACTTTGGACCATACCATCTGCTTCATGTTTACACTGGCACGTGCATGCCCAGTGTACCAAAACAAGTTCCTAGCTGTGCATTTTCACTCGTTTTAATGACGGAGATCAACTCAAAAACGCTGGTGTGCGCGGAGATCGTATTTGTTTTAATTCTCTTTTTGTAAACTAAAACAGAGTATTGAGGATGGAGGCCTAACACTACCCCAGTGTTCTGAGCTCCCAGTGCCGATTGACCTAATATAACCAGTGGTTGCACAGCTAACTGAGCTGATAACAGCTTGGTAAGTTAGCTGTTAACGAACTTCAGCAACAAGTAAATCTGTCCATCAGGAAACTCTATGTATCACAGAGTTGAGGCAGAGAAGCAGGGGGACATCAGAGAAAAAAATAGAATATTTAATATTTTCTCCATATTTCTAATATTTCTCCATCAAATATGATCCAGTTTCACCAAAATCAGTGGAAAAAAGTTATTTTTATTTAATTTAATTTTTTTTACTGGTCCCAGAAACACTCTGCTTCAGCAGCATCATCTTCAGATGTCTTTTTACTGGACACTAAATTAATCCAGAAAGTGCAAAATGAGTCACTCAAATGTTTTTCCAATTGACAAACTATTTCATATCTTCAAAAATACCTATAAAACATTTTTTTCATTGGTGGGCCAGATACTGCCATAAAGGTGACAAAGAATCTCATATAAAAACATTTAAACATGCATTTTGATTTTGAATGGAAAATTTTGTTCATGTTTCTCTAAAAATATCCTGAGCAGACACACAACACTGACACTCTGTTGTATTCAATCACCTATTTGGCACTGAAGGAATCCAAAAGTAACTAAAAGTAATCAGGTTACTAGGGCGTTCCCCGACTTAGGATTTACAGTCGAATGATTACAGGATTTATAATCGAATGATTCTTTGTGTTGGTTCATCAATGGTGATAAATGATCACGCGAGATCAACACTGGTGAAGCTGAGGCTCCGCCTGCCACTACACACTCACATACAAACACACGCACCTACACATGCGCATTGACCCTCCTTTCCTAAGGGTTAGAGTTAGATTTTGGATTCATTCACGCACTTTAAAAACATTTTTTAAAAGCTTCTTTCTGTCTCACATGTTTATTTACAGCATTATATGTAAAATTGTAATAGGCAGTATATTAACTTGTTAGGAGAAAACTGGAAAATCATATGTTGAGCACCCCCATATCACTAAGCTTCAACTGTGAAATGACAGTCCAATCAGGCTCCGCCCATTGAAGCAGAGACTCTTTCAATTCAGGTTACATTACTTTATTTTTTGGTACTTGGATTACATTACTGATTACATGTTTAACAAGTAATTAGTAATTGTACCGGATTACATTTTTAGAGCAATCCTCCCAACCCTGAAGACAGTGTATAATAAAGCATAAACTGGCCAGTAGTGAGCAGAGACACTTGATGTCCATAATTGCTCACTGGAAGCGAGACAACTGGAAGAACAGCTCAGCACCAGCAGGAACCTGAACAGAGAAATCTTACCTCAGTGTTGCTGCACTGAGACACCAGCAGCTCTTTCTAGCTCTCTCTCCTAACTTCTACATCTCATCTGCCGTTGTCTCTTTCCCTTCCCAGTTTTGTCCTCATTTCTCTCCATATCCTTGCTGTCGGCCTCCGTCTGAATAACAGTGGTGATACTTGCAGTAAGTTTGCAAGCAAAACAAAATGTCAACAGTGTCACTTTATCGTCTTTGTTTTCGGCCTGCAGGTAAACATTCATTTGTGTGCACTGTTTTAAAAAGGTGACAGGGAACTTCAACTTTTGTTTTAAAAGTTTGCCAGAAGTGGAGGGATTTCTGCTGTTTAACAATGAGTTAACAGGACTTTACTTTTGACTGTTTGGCCTTGAATTTAGGGAGTTAATTCATTTGAAAATCATAAAAGTTATATGGAAGATAATATAATATATTGTACAATATAATTTGTGGCCACCATGATACAATTACAAACATAGAATTAAAATGGTCAGAGCTAGCAGTTTAAATCCATGTTACAATAGTAATGAAATGGTGTTAGTGATGAGATTAAAATGACACTAATACATATAAAATAATAATAGAGATTGATGTGAGATTAAATCACAACAAATCCAAAAAAAAGACACCTTAACAAAAAACACCCTGTGTTTTAATTTTAACATCAACCACATACTACCTGATATTATAAGGTCATATTTCTATGAACTACTAGTGCTCTCCCTGAGCTATTTTACATAGCTGGTTATGGTACGACATGTAAGCACAGGGTTATGAAATGTAAGCCACTTAACTTACATATGTAGTTCAATTTACATAACTTACTTTAACCCAAACAATGATATTTCCCTAATCATAGCCAGTTAATTCAGGTGCTGAAATGTTAATTATTGATACCATGACGGTGATGGTTCTGTGGTACTCCTGTCGCGATACTTGCCAATGGTCATATATGTCGCTTACCTATTCTGTCATATAGGTATGAGGACGTGTTGGCAGTGCTTAGTTTTTAGTGAGAAATCAGCTTCAGCGGCTATTCTGCCTCTAAACAGTAATGCATTAAAACACACACTGTATCCAAAACACAACATTTTCAGCAGAGCTTTTCTTCCACAACAATTAAAGACAAATGTTAGACTGTTTTGTGCTATAAGGGTCACAAATCACCAATAAATATCCCTAAATGTGTGATCAAGTGTCAGCATCAATTCATCTCCTCAGTGGAATTATCCATTGTTTACAAATTTATACTTTGTTTGTGCTCTCACCATATAATTTGTACTCTTAAGTCAGACAATGGGACAATCCACCAAAATGTTTTGGTATCGTTCTTACCTTCGCAAACTCTGTTACTCTATAAACTCTCTTACTGACTTTCAAAACACAGAGAACAGACGGAAAATAACAAAAATTATCAAAATGTTTTTTTAATGTCAGAGAAAGTGAGGCCAAATTTACAGACAGCAGTGATAAGGGCGGCACTTCAAACATTACAGTCCCCCAGGAAACCACACAGCAAATAGTTCCTCCCTGCTGATGTTAGGCAGTTTTATTCAGCAGTACTGCTCTCCGGGCATGCATATTGCATGCCTTAGAAATACTGCTCTATATCATTAGAATCGCATTGCACGGCATTGTGTGTGTGTCTTTGTTTAAGTGAATGCGGGTAAATGTCTGTCGGTGTGTGTGTACAATATGTGTAAATTTGGATCTTTTCAAACAGGTGTGTGTGTGTGTGTGTGTGTGCTAATAGGGCTGCAAGTTGGGTCTTGTGTGTGTATATATTAGACATAGTGTGTGTATGCGTGTGTGCCTACACCTAGCATGTACATACAGCCGATGTAGTGCCTGAAACTTTGAATGAGTTACAGTGTGTTACTGCGTATATACATTATGTGCATAAACAACTCGCAAAATATTCATGGATGTGTGTGTGTCTTCTCATGCAGATGAATCTAATGGCATTGTAAGCATTATGCTGCGAATAAGTAATTGCATGGAGCCTTGAGGAGCTGACAACATATTAAAAACCATAAAGTAACATATCATGATGTTCAATAAAACAGATGCCTGCTGCATTCTAAATAAAACACAACTGTTGCCTGCACTCATAGTTTTTACCCCCTTCTGCATTTTCCTATTATCCCACAACCAACCTCCGCCTTTCTGCGACTGATCTGTAATGCAAATTGCAAGTTATTAACAGAATAAGTCTGTGATCATTCTACACATCTTGCCATGGTATATATGTGGTCAACATTTGGTGAAACAGTGGCACTAAGTGTGCACTCACACTGGTAGTGTTTTTCATTGGTTTTTAGCTTTATTGTTTTTTTAAATGTTCTTTAGTCATTTTTTTCATCAGGAAGTTGCAATTTCTCACAAGTGGTGGGGTCACAGGGTGGTGATCTATATACACCTCTGAGCCTTGCACCTATCCCATTCCTTAATCATGTCCATTATCTGCTGCTATAACTCCACTCTTTAGGCTTCCCACTAAATTTTAGAACCTGACTACAAGAATTTCTCCCATTCAGACACAAAGGTGTCACGGTTTTGTGCAGACCAGGCAAGTTCTTCCACGCCAAACTGAGAAAGCAATTTCTTTATGGACCTGGCATTGTGCACAGCAACCTTCTCACTCCTAAGTTGTCACATATAGACGCATGGTCAAGATCCCCGAGTTTGTAACACACTGGGGAGCCCTTAGCATCACAGTTCCATGCATTAGGGGAAATTCCTGTGATGTAATTTTTTAACCTGAAAGTCAGGTGTAAACCGGACTTTCAGTCAGGAGTCGTGTATGTTCTCTTTGTGAAACTAAAGAGTAAACACTGAATGTTTTTTTAAAGGTTGCATAAGTAACTTAAGTTACGTTAGTTAGGCAAATTACACAACTATTACTACTTAGTAGATGTAAATTAATGTGGTTATTTTAAGCCAAACCACAACCAAATATTATTGGTGCCTAAACCTAACTCAACTGCGCCGTTTCATTAACTACTTTTTTTTTTGTTGAAAGTTTAACAAGCCATTGCAAGTTTATTATTGCTAACATGACTGGACATTGCATGCTCTTTGTCACTAACTTGACCACGGAGCCCTACATGTCAAAAAACAAAGGTAAAGGAGTACCCAGGTTGGTAAAAAGCTGCACAGGTGTCTTGACCATGTGTCCATATGTGACAAGTTGGGAGTGACACTGTGACGTCATGTTGAAACAGAAAAGGGCCTTCCCCAAACTGTTGCAACTGCTGGAAGCACAATGTTGTCTAAAACATAATTAAATGCTGTAGCATTAAGATTTCCATTGGTGAAACTAAAGGACCCAAACCATGAAAAACCGCTCCAGACAACAAGTATACAAAGTACTTACACAGGGGTTTCCATATACCTTTGTTGATATATATATTGCAACACCTGACCAGATTTCCTTGAAATGTGGTTCTCTGACCTACACTATAGCATTACCATCATCCCCATCTTTATTCATTAATAAAGAAAATTAGTAAAATAAATTAGTAGTATCTCAAAATCTAATGGCTGGTCAGCTGTTTTTTTCCACTTTCATGATTATCAAGAACATAAGACAACAGAAAGAAGCCCTCCGTCACAACATTGCATCACTTGCATAAATTTGACCCTGCTCTGCTCTCTGTTGGGTCTCATTTAAAATGAACGACTGCTGGCTATTTTGTCTTGTGTCCTCACTGTGTCACCAATGTATGTCCTTTATTCATTCATTCACTGGGAGGACCAATTTAGTGGAAACTGTTGAAAAATGTTTTAGTTCGTATCATAAAAATGTATGAGTGGGAGCTGACAACTGATCTTACTGTTACTGTAATATTATCTGGTCAGGTCTGTTTATTTGTCTGTCCACCTCGGCCTGTCACCTCAGATTTTCTCATCACAAGTCGGTGTGTGTGTGTGTGTGTGTGTGTGTGTGGTTTTAGCATTGTGGTAGATGGTAGGTGAGTGATGAATTAGTAATTGCTGGTAGCATCGAGTGGGCGCTACGCCATTTGAATGTTTTATCACAGATTTAGTGCATGAGACAGGGTCTTATTAAATCTGTGTATGTTTGTGTGTGTGGGTGAAAGGAGAGGAAGAAGAGATGAATAATGCATAAGGAGAAGACAAAAGAAAAACTCTAACAGAAACATTAAGGGCTGCTTCACTTTGAATCAGTGCCACCAATTTGTTTTACTAACAAGACAGGCAAGGTGGTGATATGCCTCAACAAAATCTTCACTCACACACACATAGCATTTTATGGTTTTCCCCCTGTATAAGTACAAAATCAGTGGCTGCTTGTGTATTTATTTACACCCACGCACTGTATATGCACTCACACTCTGTATGCACATATAGGTGCATCAGTCATGCATGTATACACACTTACACAGCTGCACTGTGTGAGTGATCATTGCCTAAACACACACTCCTACAGAGACCACCTACAGAGCTGTTTGTTTCCCTGCATAAACACAGGATGAAGCTCTCCAGATCCAATCAGCAGAGTCATCAGAATGGAAACCTCAATCACTGATAAACAATGTTTGGACATTTCAATGTTCTGTCTGTCCCCTCAGATACTATACCCCTCTTTGTATTTCCTGCTGCTTCTATCATTCCCTCAAATTCAAAAAGCTTTAATGTCCAGAAAAAAAAAGATCTTCCCCAATGTTCAAATTTAACAAGAGAGAAAATAGAGGGAGGTTTTTTGCATCCAAAATCAGTTAAGCAAGGCAGATGTGGTAATATTGTGTTGTGTTGTCTTGGTAGAAGGACATATATATATATATATATATATTGTAAGTATTGTAATTTGAAATTCTAAAGGAAACAGGTAACCAGTGTAAGGAAGCCAGAATCGGTGTGATGTGATCATGTTTCTCAGTCCAAGACAAAATCCTGGCAGCAGAGTTTTGGATAAGCAGGAGATGGAAGAAGGATTGTTATTGGTGCCAGAAAGCAGGGAATTACAGTAATCTAACTGACCAGTTATGAAGGCATGAAAAACAGCTTCCAGATTTTTGGCAGAAGGAAACTGTCTAAGATGAGGTTTTGTTCAAAACGAGATTTCTGCAATAATGACTTATAAAATGGGACAGTATAACACATTTGATATTCGCACAATCTTGTCTTATTTGCATTTAGCTGTATGGAATTTTGTAATATCCACTTGTTCTGATAGTGTTTCGCAGTGCCACATCTTAGGTGGATCTGAGTATCATCTGCATAAAAATGGAGCATATAAATGGAAAAGAAGTTTGGACCCAGCAACAAGCCCTGGGGCACCCCACAGTGCACACCTGTAGCAGCAGACGCCAATGCAGAAACACCATTTTTTTAGGTTTCCAGATGGTCCTGGAGGATCTCATGGTCAGTATTAAATGCTGCACTTAGATCCAGGAGAGCAATAATGGATTTATGGCATTAGCGGCCAGCAGTAATTCATTTAAGACATTGATGAGTGCAGTTTCAGCACTATGGTAACCAGATTAGAAATTTTAAAATATATTGTTATGATGAATAAAAGCTAGCAGTAGAACCTTGGCTAAAAACTTAGCCAAGGTTAGGGAGACTTAAAAATAGTCCTAAAATAGTTAAAATCAGATGAAAATGGAGACAATCTTTTAAAAAGTGCTTGAACTAGAGCAGCTTTAAAAAAAAAAAATCACCTAACCTAAATCTTCTGCACAGTGTAGTTGAGTTTGAGTCACTGTTACCTGTGCACAGTGTACAGTATATGAGTTTGAATTTGTGCAGGTGTGTGTGGTGTGTGGTGCGGTGAGGAAACGGCGGCCTCGCCGTAGTCAGCTGTCATGTTTCCTTATTTCACACTACACTGACCAGAGAGAGAGAGAGTCGGCGATAAGTGTAAGAGGAAAGCAGATTGGTTTGAGAGGTAGAAAGAACCTAGAAATGGACTCTTGCTGCAGGTCATTTTATATCTCCCTCAGTGTGTGTGTGCGTAGGTTGCCTGTGTGTGTTTTTTTATTGGAGGGGGGGCATGCATTTCTTATTTTTGTGTAAATGTTTGTGTGTGATTTTTCATAAGAGAGTGTGTTAACGTATATCTTACCCTATTTCAGTGAACATAATGGCATTATGACATTATGATATTGTGCGTGTTTCTAACAAGTTTGTCTGTGCACATTTGCTTGTGTGTGTGTGTTGTGTGTGCGCATACAGCCGCTCCATCAGAACAGGTAATGAATGTGGGCACAAGCACCAGACGGAAAAACATTGGCAATCTCTTCTGGATGAAACTACCTTCACACACAAGTTCACACACACACTTGGTCTGCTACATTCAACTGCTTGCTATTTCCATACACACATAGAGAGAGCAAGGGAGAGAGCTGTAGGCGAAGCCTTGTGTCCAGGATATCACACTCAGAATGACTGCAGGCATCAGTGACACCAGAAAACTGTGTTTGCGTGTCTGTGAATGTGAGTATGTGTGCGTGCACGCTCCACTGCCTCCTCTATCAGGCGGTTATGTGGCTATATCTCATGGATGTGATTAGCTGCAGACAGGAGCCCTCCAGTCTGACACTGTAATGTAGAAGAACAGCATGAGATCCACACTCTGCTTCAGTCACTGGACGAAGCCAATCCTGGACTTCCATCCAACTCACATTTATTTTAAAAATCACATTTCTTTTTGCCGTTTGGAGCACAAAAGAGGGAAAACAATCTCCAGTCAACGCTTCATTTGTATTCAGTATTTGTGGCTACTAATCTTCAGAGAGGAAAACCACACATTAAACACATGCATTCTGTCAAACTGATGACATGCTGTAATAACACACAATGCTAAATCTTACATCTATCTAAGAGTTTAGCCAGGGTTTCTATCTCTAATGCCATCTAACCGAACCTGTTACAGAAGATTGCTTTCTGAAGTTCAAAGAAAAGTAAACCAACTTTTTGACTGTAGCATGCAGTATTTTATAAAATGTAGATAAGATCACATTATGACATTCTTTATATCTAGACTGTAAATGGATTAATATTTGATTGAAATCGTTTACATTTTTCACACACAAACAAGAATTGAGCAGTAACCACAGTGACCCTAAATAACTGAAACAGTAAACAAAATATAGTGTAAAGATATAAAACCTGCAGGTTTTGACCAATTGAAT
>JAPMOB010206209.1:9915-20049 GCA_029875015.1 Lepomis gibbosus | reverse complement strand
ACGGGAACCTTGAAGTAACAGAGCCTGAACATGTCTGAGTGAAAAGCCACAGCCTGCATGCTGCTGTTCCTGCATTTATTACAGGATTTCGCTATGAAAGCGGTTGTGTTTCGGATTCTGCTCGCTCATGAGTTCAAGCGAGCACGCGTACGAGCACACACCTGGTTGCAATCTTAAACCGCATCGCTAGTGGCCGCTGGAAACTACATAATGCCCCTTTAAGGTTGTTAGCACTTTCAAAACGCCTTTTCAATCATTGTTAGTCATCCATGCCCATCAGCTCACTTGCATCCTTTGTTTTATTGAACAAAAGAACACAAAATGTCAACACAAAGGCCAGATAAGTTAACACATTCCTCTTCCAAAGCAGCATCTTGACTCATTTAAAATGCCAGTAATGTTTAACCTTGTAAAACACATTCTCCCATAGAGATACAATATTTTTTAAGTTTTCCAACTTAAAGAGTTGATCTTCAAACTTTAAAATTAACTACAACACATATCATAAATATCCTTCATTCTAGGTCCATTGTGCTTATTTATTCCATGTATTGTCAATAATTGTCCATATCAAGTAAATATCATGTTAACAACTACTGTTTTTAAATAATTAGTGCTATATGACATTACACAAAAGGTAAAATAACACAAACACATAGCACAACAAAATACACACAACAATTTTGTAATATTTTTTAAAGTTAGGATTTGGATTTGGTAGAGATGTATAGTTGTGTATATTAATGTTGGAACTGTAACTTGAACTTTTACATTTGTGAGCATGTATCTAGGCCTACATGTGTTGATATGTTGAAGGTCTGCAGGGTCCACTTACTTTCTCAAAATCTTATTATACATCTTTACTGGATGGAACATTGTTCAATATTTTCATGGGAAACTAGCAGTCTGATACTATCCACAAATGTACCAGAGCCTCTATCTTCTGAACAAACCTGACCTTCATGGCGGCAGCTGCACAGGTACAGCATGGAAAATCCAACAAACCCGTGAGTTACAATGAGGTATCTTAACATCTGGTCTCGGCAGCCCCTATTGCCCGTTTGGAGTCTCTGCTCAGCTCATACTGTATCTCTGCAGATCTGAAGGTGAGGGCTGTACACTTTGGGTTTAGCTCGTCTACACTTATGGCCGTGTCCACTGAAACTATAGCTTGTGTCATGAATATTAGCTCGTGGTGAAATGACAACTTGCGTGGGCCCAGACTGGATTTGATCCCAAGCTGTTTGAGGCTGTTTAAAGCGTGAGTCATGTTTAGGGATTTAGGCAGCACAGTCACTGACTCTCACTCACACATGTACACTCTTGCTCTCTCTCTCTCTCTCTGTCTAACTCTCTTTATCTCTGAGACAGGGTGGATCCAGTGTGGCAATTTTTCCCTTTAAATTGACTGGAGTCAGTGATACAACCTGTGTGTGTGTCTGCATACGTTCCTTCTTATCTACCTGAATGATAAGGTTATGATTCGCTTTATATTGGTCTTTGAAGTTATAATGTGAGCAATACTGTTATATGGCAGACAGATAGGCTTCCTGAGTATACAAGTGAATGAACATGTCTACTCTGAATTAACAATTAGGCCAATTAAGTTGTTTTTTGTTTTTCTACACTCTCTTGAGATATTGTATGTACGGGGTTAGTCTGAAAAAATAAGTAAAGTGCCTGGGAATATCCTGAATGAAGAAATCTTTTTTTAAAGTAATAGCTCAACATTTTTGGATATACACATATTCGTTTTGCCAAAAGAGAAAAAACAAAAGACTGCAGTCACTTAGCTTAGCATAAAGACTGCAAGGGTGACACAGCTAGCCTGGCTCTGTCTAAAGGTAAAAATGACACATTGTGTATTTTTATGTTTAGTTCAGAATCTCCATATAAATTGTTCACTACCTTGTGTACACTGAAATCTTATCTGTCTCTCATATAACAGTATTACTCACCGTTTTACTAATTTTGGCGTATGTCTGAAAATGTCATATTCCTTTAAATATTTTGCTATCCAATTTAGCTGCTATAGACATTAGTGGAAACCCTGATTCAGATGGCTTTTGTCAGTGTCAAATATTTCTACAATATACTTGCTAAAACTTTCCTCACTTACTCACCGTAGAATGGCAATCAAAATGCTTCCTCTCTAAGTGTCAGTTTCAGCAAAACTAAAAATAACAGCCTTTCTTCAACCAATCAGAATTTAATATCCACTTATGGCATAATATAATATGGCATTAATCTAGGTCCAGCAGCAGCACACAGGATCCAGCAGTTCCTCGCACAGCAAAGTTTCATTGAGGATGTGTGAAGAGTGTCCCAGATAAATTGCAAAGCACATGTATGTAATATTAATCCACATGTTACATATTTATATCTCAAAAAACGTGCTGTAGTCAGACACCGTGCTATGTGGAATGCTCATTCTGTCTGTGGCAATGTGTGTGTGTGTGTGTGTGTGTGTGTGTGAGAGTGTGAGTGTATATGACTCAGCCATAGGGCAGTGAAACTTGGCCATTCCATCAGGGAAAGTCAGTGAGCCACTGCATGAGACCAGCAAAGGCCACATGCAATATGCCACATACGCACACAGACAGTCAGCATGTGCACTCTCTCTGCACTGATCCACACATACAACGTGCACAATTTACAGAAATCACACAATCTTTAAATGGGGTTACATCTGTTTTAAGGCCTCAAATAATCTGGCAGGAGATTGAAGACGTAACAGACTATGGTGCTAACAAACACCACCACATCCTGCCAGGAAGAAACAGAGCTGTTAAAAACAATCTTAAACGCTCCACATAAAAAACCTGTATTTGAGTATCAACAAAAATAAGAATCAACAGCCATGCCAGCAGCTCTGCTTTGAGCTAAATGATAATGTCATTCTGCTAACTTGCTCCCAATAACAATGATAATATGCTGATGATTTGTCCATGTTAGCATGCTAACATTTGCGATTTTTTTTAAAATTATAACCAATACTGATAGAAATGTTCTAAACCAAAGTATAAAATCAAAATTTATACTAAAATTTAAAATCCTTCCAATAGTTGATGGTATAATATTTCAGTCTGGACCAATGGACCAACCAACAGACCACAGACCACACTGCCATCCCACAGAGCCATGCCACTCACATGGCTAAAAGTAGTTTGACACGTTTCTAATGATTTTTGGAGATGGGGTTTATTTGCTTTTCAGAGATATAGGCTACAAGTAGTGCATATTTAATAAAACCACAACATATGCAATTAAATCCTTGACAGAATATTCCTTTCAGAGTACCATGTACAAGCGCCTGGATCTCTTTATTGTTATGCAATAGCACAAGCCGAACGTCCTTAAAAGGGCATGCAGGTCATCAGCAAATAAGTTATATGCAGCTAAGCCGGTGTATCTTACATCATGGTCTTGCAGTTTGGAGCCCAGACGACTGTTATAGGTTTGAATGTATAACTGCTTGTAGGATATTTAAACTGTGACATCATGAGACACACACACATACTTTGTGGCTTATGTTTGAAGCTTGAGAATTAGTTTGAATTTGAAATTTACAAATGTACCACTTAAGTTGCTCATTTTCCTTATGTCTTACCTGTTATTCACCCGAATATGAAGGTGTTGAAGGGAACATTTGGGTATCATCTTTCAAAACTGGACTTGACTGGTCTTGACAGGCCCCTCACTATCTCAAATGTCACTCCTATTAATACACAACACGGACACACAGAGGCATATACACACGCTATACAGGGTTTATATTGTTAAACTCATAGATGTGTAAAATCGTGTAAGTGCTTTCTTCTTGTTTTTGGCTTTAGAATACTAAGGAACTGAGTCACTTGGCATGGAGAGCTTCATGTATGAGTGGGAAAAGAAATAGAATAATTTGTACATCAGTATGTACAGCTATGGACAAGTTTAATCCTTCCAGCTGAAAGTTGGTGCATGTGGTGCATTTTGTCTTATCAAGCACAGAACATGAATAACTCAAGATGTTCTGGAGAGCTATGAGTGTGAACTAGAATAATGGAATATAGCTATAGAAAAAGAAGTATTGTGCTTATTCCAGGTCAGCTATGATTTGGGGATCCATCTGGTCTTAAACCTCAAAATAAATTAAGTAAATACAAACAGTTAAGCCAAATCAGAAGTGGAAAATATATTACAGGAGTAATTGTAGAATAAATGGGGTTCCTGAGGCATTCACAGTGCACATTGCTTCATTTTTGTGAATAAGTCAAGGCCAAGCCACACCACACTGAGCACTGAACAGTCCAGCGGTAAGGGAGGCTGGGATAGCTTCCTGCTTGAATTAACATCAGCAGAGACACAGAGAGAGCATCATGGAAAGTTTGTGGTTTTCTCAGATGACTCTCTTCCTGGTGACAACGCATCAAAGTAGGGAGGGCACAGAGAGTTCCTCCAACTTGTTGAGTGTGATTAAACTGTCTGAGACACACCCATACGTTCACAGCACAATGACATCACTCGTCTTTGAGACCGTCATTTGGGTTAATTATGCTTGATTACATTCTTCAGGTAATAATCCACAAATTGTTCTGTGTGAGAGTGTTTTTTTTAATGTTGATTAGTGATATATTTTGTGATAAGCACATCTCCAGTAAATTTTGTTCTCCCAAACAAGCAAGAATTCACTATTCCAGTGAAGACATACTAATGTTGTAATGGTGGGCATTAAGTTGTTGAGTTGAGTATTTTCTTGAGTGTTTTGTGTTGTACTGTGGAAGAAAGACTGTGATCACAAATGACGATTATGCGATAATAATGGTAAATGCTAAGACCTTGTGTAACAGTAGCACAAGTAAAGGGGAGTCATGAAGTCCTGACTAAGGTAATTTATACCACATCATCTACCTAAAGATTGCTAGTGTTAGGTAAAATTTTCCACCAAATGCCATTACTCATTCCAAATAGAGCCTTACTCAATACTGTCAGTTATACTACTGGTCATTACATGTAGGCTACAGTCATGAAGCCCTGATTCAGCATAGCCCTATATCCTACAACATCTACCTACAATTTGCTAACATTGACTAACATTAGCATTAAAAGTAGAATATTTTCAATAATATAGAATGCTCTTACCATTGGCACTGTATAACTGATGGCTGAGTTATAGTCAGGCTGTGTACAATGAACACAAACATGCTCAGTCGGTCAGGTAGTGAGAAATCCCATATTCTACTGTACAAAGGGACACACTTCACAGACACTGAATCTGCACTCAATTGATAAGCCGGATCCTGCCCAAAGAGACAGATACTTATCTGCCATTAGTAAGATCTGCGTGTGTCTGTGTGTTGATGTGTGTGCTGGAACAGGGGCGTTGTTTTGTCTCATGTCTGGATGAATGCGGCCTATGTTGGTTTAGCTTTTGTATGACCTGCAGATGTTGGTGTCTCTGTGCATGTTTATATACACCGTGTGTGTTCACCACCTTGAAAGAAGAACATGTTTGGAAAAACTCTGCCCACACAAGCAAGCAGCCAAGGTCTCTCTTTTTATTCCCGACCTGAAATTCTTTCCTCCACTGTAGTTCACGTGCGGTTTCAAGATAAAAGCCTCCATTCATTAGTCTAACTGAGAGCCCGACGTAACGACAGGATACCCCACCCTTGTCTGGCAACAACCAGGGTCATATTTTACCCGGTGCTGGTGGCACTCACTTTTAAGGACATTTTGTTTGTATCTGTTTCAGGTGCACAATGTCCACAACATTAGGCTCCAACTTTAAATATATCAAAAAGAGCAGGAAGGTTTGGGGTTTTCCAGGTTTCATTACTTGTCACAAGCTCACTCTGATATTGCATGTACTTTCTTTCTCTTTCTCTTTTATCCTATTTGACTTTTATCTCCCCTGCCAAGCTGCCAAAACTCAACCGCACACACCCACACACTGTCAGTAATGAGGCATTTGCCTGTCCACTGTTGTGTGTGCGATACAGATGTGCGCTATCGTGCTTGCGTGCAAATCTCCTGCTTGCTCTGCTGCTGCTGCTGCTGCACTCCCGGGAGGAAAATCCAGCAGGCGTAAAGGGGACAGAAGCTGACTTCCTCCAGCAGCTACTACTGTGTGGTGTTTGTGAGTCATCTTCACACTCTGGTGGCAACCTGTGTGACCTGTACGAATTGCAGTTAAAGTAATATTTCACTCAAAATGTGTCATTTGAGAATCGAACACTTGAGTGATCAAAATAATTGTGCAATTACTGTAGCCATATTTTGGCAAATATTTCAATTATTTTAGAGACCAGCGTATAGTGGATTATGCTCAACTGTGTGTTTCTTGTCTTTTAAATTTTGGTTTGCATAAAACATAAAAATAATCCCTCTGAATACAACTAGCAGACTTTTGGTGACTGTATTTCTAAAACACAACTACAAATACATCCAGCAGATTTTCATCCCGCTGTGGAAAAATGTTAATGAATCCTGAAGCATTTGAAGTATACAAACAAACAAACAAACAAACACCTTTCTAATATTCTAAAGTCAACTCAACTTTAATTATATGGCACTTAAAACACACCCCAGTTGATCAACATTGCTTTACAGCCCAAGAAAACAAAAAGAAGACAAATAGTAGGAAAAACTAAAAAAAAAAGTTTATGTTGACAAATACATTTTCTTACGTGACCTGTCCTTAAAGCCCTAATCTACCCGTTGCTTCAGTGGTCTCATATGGTCTCATATGGCAGACTCACTTAAACATTACAGTACTGGGTCAGTCATCCTTTGCCTGGGCTAGAAGAAATTTCACTCCACTGCTGTGAATATTAGAAGAGGAATGTCGGAGTGATGTGAAAAGTCATAGCTTACATGTGAAGATCTCTAAATGTTCACGTGTTAAACAGATATGAATTGTGGGAAATGAAACTGTTACCACAACATGTGCAAATGTAACACATGGGGTTTGGGTTAGTTTACATCAGCAACACACCGAAACTCTCCACTATTCTCCACTATTTCAATAAATAGCAAGGTGGTGCGTAACTGTGGGTGTGTAGGTGTGATGTGGATATGTGGGGGGGGTTACACATGTGTGAACTTGTCTGGATTTGTCTGGGCATATGAGAAGACCTTTACTTAACATAACCAGGATGTGAGTAGGGTGAGGCGTGTTAATTTTGCATACAGGTGCACTAACACCATACGTCACTACTGTTTTACATGATTTGAGAAAATCCCATTTATTCGTTTTCAATAAAATGAGATAAAGCAAAAACTGAGCCTGAACAATAAACACTGAACCTTTAAAATTTTACATTTACAAATTTTAGAATTTCTGTTACATTACAGCTGGTCAGAAGTTTTGAGTTGGCAGCATCATTGAACCACTATTACACTGATTGTATATTTATTATTGTATATTTTGGGCACATATGCAAATACACACATCTTTTTGTGTGTGCTTCTGTTCACCTTTAGCTCAGTGTTTGAGCCAATCAGTGTGGTCCGGGTCTGTTTGATTGCATCATGATTGGAGCACTCAGTGGGTCATCGTGGCTCTGTCTGCAACAAACAAAGCACAGCAGCCTGTACTTTTCCACTGATTTTAATGAGCACATAGGGACTGGTCTCTGAAAAGAGAGCAGATTTCACTTCTTCCTGGCACAGCGTTGCCTCCCCTGTGTTCAACAGGGTCACACAAGATGTGTTTTCTCAGTTTATCAAGACTCTTCCTGTTTCATGTGAATAAACACCCACAGACCTGCTCACCTACACACAAAGATACACACTGAGAAAGACAGCAAGAAAGAACCAGACACTCAGGTGATATACTGAACTATGGTAATGTAAACAGCCTCACTCTCTCTTCCTGCCTCTGTCTCACACATAAAGCTGTTCCGTTGCCTGTTTACCAGGGCCTTACCTGAAATTAAATAGTCATCAAATCATGACTTTGAACATACACTACCAGAAACAATCCATCAACCTGTGGGGCTCGTATTGGTAGGTCAAAATTGAGATATTGTAATGTAAAATAGAACTAGGTTTATAATGTGCTACCTTAAATTAAATTATTTTTATATCTTTATGCCTTAACCCACATCTTTATTTAACATACATACATTAGCCTTGATACATTCTGAATGTGGATGCTTGTGAAAAATTGGATAATGGCTGCAGGGAATATAGTTTGAACTAGAAAGTGAGAACTTTCAAAACTAATGCTGTCCAGTGAAAATTATGTACCTCTGAATTTCAATTTTCAAATGAACTGAGTAGAAATTTGACTATTTTTAGCTAAATAAACGCCATTAGATGGTTTGAAGGTGAAAAGAGGGCTGCCTTTCTTAGATCATAAACAGCTGACCTTTAGGCTACATGTGAAGTAGTAGTAGGCTACTACTGAAGGTTTTGAATTACTGAAGTCTACTTTGATTTTATACTCACTACCACTGAACTGGATAACGAAACAGTATGATGTGTTCTATTATTATTTTTTTGCTTTTATTAGAGGGCACTGAGATGTAGGGGGTCATTATAAGATCAGTCTGTACTAGTCATTGAAGGCTAAAAACTTTTTCCCCTTTACATGTGGCACAAAACTTTTATGCAAAAAGGAAATATGACTGGTAACATTAAAATGCTAATAACATTTTCATTTTTAAAAAAAATGAGAAATTTTTACTAGATTGGTTAAGATTTAAGTGTGGTGGATGATGATGAATGCTTTGACTTCTGTCTAAGCCAGTGGAGAACTTTTTTTTTTCTGCACGTCAGGGAGTTAGGACAAAACTTGTACATTCTGGAAGTTTATTCCAGCTCCTGGATAGTAACTAACAGTAAGCAGACCACTACCAGAATATCCAAGAGGGCAAAAAGACAATCAGAGATTTTCTGTTGCTCCTGAAGAGATTGGATTTTTACACACACAAACTACAAGTAATTGCAATAAATTTTCTGTCATTCTTTGGTCCTTGTAGAATAGGCTAAAGTAGCACAGTTTTGGTGTATCCAATTACTCGTTACCGCGGTAGGCTACAACTTTTTCAACAAGCACCGTGTGAGTTGTTCTTTGTTGTCGTTTGCTTTTGTTTCTTTTTTCTCTCTCTTTGTACGGACCGTATTTCCGACCGCCTGTGAACGCAGCACGGTTTCATGCTGTGTACCCTCTGTTTATTTTCAGAGCGCTGACGTGAACGCTGCACTCCTCCTATATGTGGCTCGTCAGACGGAGGCAGGGCCGGGATTGGTGAACTGTTGTTGCTGTAGCGGCTTGTGACGGCGCCGTGGGTAGGGAGGGGGATCTATAAAAACCCGCTCCGCAGCTCCCACAGCTTCACTCTAGAGGAAGCGAGCAATCAGGGAGGGTTGGTCGACGTGGCACCAAGGGACCCACCCCCAACCCCCTGTATTTACCAACAACAGGCGTCTATTTCCCAGCACTGAACCGTCCTAGCACCCGGGCTCTCTCTCTGAAAAGAGACACATCCCTCTACCTCGAAAAATAAATGCAAAGAGAAACAACGCGAGCGCCACCAGATAAGGATCGCTGCTCAGAAGTGGAGAGAACGACGAACCAACGCGTAGAGAGAAACAACAGACGCTCACGGACCGTCGCCGTTGCCTTTTTTCTCAATGCATACCCTTTGTGCCCGGGGAACGATGAAACCAGAGATCAACGCCGCCGTCGGATTTCTGACGAGATTTCTGAGGGTAAAAGGACACGTAAACGATCGACAGGTCCAAACGTTCAGCCAAAGCTTACAGGACATTTTGTCAGGTAAGAAAACCAGAAAATCATCTATTTGCGCTCATCTAACACCTCTGTAAAACGCCTCATATTGTAAACTACACTTTCATATATTTAGTTTAGATTTTGTTTTCGCGTTAAACTCGTAAATTCGGCTTCTAATTGGTCTTAGAATGAGTCAGAAGAAGCCTTTCTTTGTTCTCCCTAAGTACTCACTATCAGCGATACCAACGCGCACCACTGTGTGCGCGCATCGGAAAGGGACCAAGTATAAACACAGTGAGCGATCTGCGACGATTCGTCGACGATTAAATTATTACAATCAGATTTTTTTTGGACAAAAAAGCAAAACCAGGCAGTTATATTAGTTACTTTGTTAGGAAGAAGAGAAATGG
>JAPMOB010206208.1:0-20463 GCA_029875015.1 Lepomis gibbosus | reverse complement strand
TAATCTTTACTCATTATTATTGACGACAGCGTTGCCATGCACGATTGCTCTAAAAGTTGCTCTGTGTATCATCAGCCTTACACTTGTTGAGTCGAAGTGAAAGATACCTTACAGTTCCTTATGCTAATAGCAATGTCGCGCCAAACGTGCGTTTGATTATCAAGACAAGCCACAAATACACAACAGACAACATAAATGAAAATTTTCATAAACAATCTGGCTCTAATGATTGCTAACTTGATATCAACCTTCACAAACACATATAACGTTAACGTTAACTTTGACAATAACGTAATGTTAGAGACTGTGCACAACAGTTTTTTGAGTGTAACGGTAACAATAAGTGACTAAGTTAACTACAGCTTGCACTTCGTTGTACATCCCTGTGCTGTACAATAAATAAATGAACACAGAACCAGTCAAGCTTTGTTACCTGCTAACCTTAGGTTAACTGAGGGTATGCTAACGTTAGCTAAGTCGGCGTCTATCATTAACTTACCTGGTTACGGCCCCAAATGTGAATCCCCCACCAGTGTTGGCGGAACCGAGGGTCCCTGATCCAAAGTTAAAGCCAGACATTTTATCTTATGAGGCACACATTTAACACTAATTGGCTATCTAGACTTTAGCTTAGTTACTCATGAAGAAGTTCAGCGAGCTAACGACATCACAGCTAACACGCTAGTTAGCTTTGAAAGATGCCCGCGTGAGGGCCAAATCCGCGGTCTTGTCTTTACTCACAACATACTTGGACAAAAATGCCGCTTTTCCTAAATAAATCCGAAACTATTCAACCGTAGCAAGCTGTGTTTTTGCAAAATGTCCTTTTGTTATTGTATTTTTAAAGCTGCCAAATATTGCAACATGGTTACTTTTCCTATTCCCCGCCTGGTATGTTCCGAGTGCTGTGGCATTTCGGGTAATCTTTTTATAAACTACGTTTCCCGTCGTCCCTATCGATTTTGCAACGTAAGATACCAACTTTGGTTCAGCGCCGTTAAGTCAGAAAAGACCACACAGTATGATTCCGGCCTTAATTTCAAAATAAAAGAAGCTATTTGATGCTGATAAAATACATGGTAGACACATAGGTAAATAAACACTGTATCTGCACAAGGCTGTTTCACTCATTGTACATTTTTGCCACTTTGGCATCTTTTGTTTTATAGCCATACAGTCATTTGATTTGTGACTCTTGTTTTGTTTTACACTGCATATAAATATTTTATAGCTAAATTAATACTGCTGATACTGTAATCATAATCATAACAATGATACTAATAACAATTTTACACTAGGCTACTGTGTATTTTACTTTAAAAACCTTTACAAGCAGCAAAAAAAAATGTTGTTTCTTTGAATTACAACAACCATTGTCCTTTAGTATTTATGATAGGACAAAAGAACAAGGAAGTACTCAAAAAAATCATCTTATGGTTTAGAGACCTGCCGCCTAGGGCAGCTTCAAGTGTCTGGACAATAGCAAATGGATGCATAATAATTTAGACAGTCCACATATGTTTTGGGGAACAGAGATCCGCTCCCAGCCTTGAATGAACATTCAGGGAGAGGTGAGGAATGGCAAGAAAAGAAAACAATAAAACAATCTCACAGATCTGACCTAAACCCTACATATGTGGGCAGACTAATATAATGAGTATAAGAAGAAAAAGAAACTGTTAAGATAAAGCGAATATAGGCCCATATACAAGACATAACAGTAATAGTAATAATATAATCATAATCAGATTTATTGCCAAGTATGTGTACACATACATATAAGTAAGTGCACACGCGAGTAAATGTATGGAGAAACAATTTCTGCCATTAAAGCTTGTTAATACTGTGTGTACCTGAAAGGCATATTAGCAGGGTAAATCCGGACTTGTGCTTTTACTTCGAAAACCTCACAAGTTAGAAATGTATTGACGTGATCAACACTGTCTTTACGCGGATGGAGGAAAATAACTGACAATAAACACATATCGTGTGCCGCTTACAAAGTATAGACGGTTTATGCAGCAGTTTGAGCCACTCTGTAATAAATGATACACTTATCTCCAGACTGCGTCGTTTGAAGCTTTGCAGTCGCTGACAGCTGTTTCGCTTCGGAGAAATGGAGCATATCCGAACGCCAAAGGTAACGTTAGCTAACATTTCTAGCTAAATGCAAATGGATGGGTTACTGTCAGCAGCCCGGGCCTGTCTTGTGTGGATATTTGTATTGCTTGAGTTGGCCATATTTCAGCGTTTAGACTAGATGTTTGTTGATCAATCTAATGTAGCATGGTGACTAGCAGGTGTCGCCAGCAGCTTGTTGGACGTGACGAGCATCAATGAGCTCTTTGTTTTTCCCGTTACGTTAGACCAGATAGCTGGGCTTGGTCTTTATAATGATACCACTTGTACGCCCTATTATCGATTGAGTTTTAACGTTACACTATCAAGCCAGCCAGTGCATGCAGTGTTGTAGAAGGAGAATCCAAGCTACGTTCAAGCCTAATGACTCAGCGATGGACTTGTCAGACACACAGTAGTGACTGCAACGTTACATCTGATAGTGTTAGAAGGTGTTCACACCCAGCGTGACCACTGGCAGTCCTCTTCATACATAGTCTTAATTTTATCATCTGGACAGTTATCTTAAACATCCAGCCAAAATAAAACGAGGATTGGGATTCACCAAGCAGTGAAATGGTTTTGACTGGCCAAGTCAAATCACCAGATCTCTAAATCATTTGCCAGAAGAGCAGCAGACTGAAGGCAAAAAGCCCTTAGTCAAACAAGCAAAAACTGAAGACTGCTGCAGTACAGGCCTTGTAGAGCACCACTAGAAAAGATCCCAAGTGGCTTGTGGAGTGTAGACTTTAGAGATTGATTGCAAAAGATTTGCAACCAGATTTAAAAAGTGATTGTTTTCATTTTATGTTATGGTTAAGTTACATTCCATCACGTAAAGTCGAGGGATTACAGCCTTTGACATTAACCACTAAAACCTATTCTACATAAGCCTCTGCAGTCCACAAGTTGGGGACACTTTAGACCTAAACCTAATCTGTTCTAGTATGTGTAATTGTGATAGTGTGCATGTTGAAAGGTGAGCTTTCTTCGTCATGTTACGAAGTAGCGTGGCCTAACTTCTGAGAATCTAGGATAATTGTGGATTTGCTTTGTTCAGGTGGGTGTGATTCCATGCAGTCTGGGTGTGGCTCCCACTGTCTCAAGTCCTCTCGGTTGTTCACTTGAATAAAACAGCAGAGGAGGACTTTATTGCCATATAATAACATATGTTTTCACTTTGTGTAAAAAAAAACACTACTAGCTTGTATATTGTACTGTTTTGTTGAATGATGGTGTTTAAAGTTGTATTAACTCTGTGGTCAGCCTGTGTCAGAAATAAGGCGATGCTGTTTTAAAAAGATCCAAAGGATGCAATGGTCGAGGTCTGTGGCTACTACTATATTTAAAGTACTTTGAAGAATATCTTAGATTGTATCGTTAGTGTAAGCATTTAAATCATCAATATAATGAGACTCACTTCAATCATTCACTCACACACAAACTCACACACACACACACACACACGCGCGCCTGACTTCCTGTATGTGCTAAGAAGCTTGTCTGTGACACAGCTGGGTCCATGGCTGTTGGGAGACAGAGACATTTCATCATATGAGAACAACAGGAAAACGGAAACAAAAGAGAGGATGTCTGAGTCAACAAGAGAACCGCTTATATGATAAATCATGGTTTTTTACACTTAGCAACAACAGCAGCAAACAGTCCAACAACCTTTTGGCCACAAAGCGTAGGTCACTAGTAACAATCAGCTTTTTTTAACAATAAGGAGAACTCTTATTCTAATGGATTTTAGTGCTTGATAGGAATTTGAGATGATTGCAACATTTCAGGCTGCACATGTATTTTAGTGTCATCTAAGTCCATCAACATCATTGTTTACAATACATGTCTCATGTTGGGAGAGATCTTGTTAAGGTCTGTGACCAACGTCACTACGGTTGAGTATGAGCTGTGACTGCCATACCAACGAGCCTGGCTCTTTGGCGTTGCGGTCAAGTTGCATGTTTGTAGCATGTTTGTAGACCCGGTTTCGAATCCGGGTGGGGTGACTGCTCTTGCCTTTTCGTCACAGCACAGAAGAGTTAGGGTCACTGGGACGAACACTGCAAGGTTACACCTCAGCAGCGTATAGAGAGAAATGACATTTTTAAAGAACTGGAAAAAGAGTAGCACATGTAGGCCGTAACAGTTGGTTATACTAAAACAAAATTTGAGAACCAGATCGTTCGTGCACAGTTACGTCACATTGTTCAGTCAATACCGTAAGTAGACCTTCTTCCCATATCCAGACATCATTGACTCTTATTATGATGGAACTGGCAGCTGAGTTAGGCCCAGGTGGCCAGGATTAGGTGGTGTGCCAGCTGGAGCCGGTGCCATCTCGTTTTGTAACAGGTGTTATTCCTGTAAGCAAGATCGTATTTTTTCCTCCTTTCAGTTTCTTCTTTTTATGTGTAAGTTTACACCCAGCTAAATAAGTTAACCTTAATGCTAACTACTAGCTAACTTAATGCTGTTATCACTGATGTGTGTATGTTTGCAGGTGGAGCAGGTGCGACTGTTGGATCGCTTCAGCAATAAATCCACGAATGGCACACTGTACCTCACAGCTACACACCTCATCTTTGTGGAGAGCAGCTCTAACAACTCATCATCTGCCGGACAGGAGATTTGGGTGAGTGGTTTTGGTGGGGACTGCATTCTGCCGGTAGTACAGGTGCCCTTTTTACATGACATTATGGGTGTAACCACAATAAATGCACCATTGGTATTTCTTTGGTGACAACAAACATTTTGGCTTTCATTAGATTGCAATATATAATTTATGCACTCCCACACTGGAAGGCCTTATGCAGTGTAATGCTGCCAGTAGCTTCTGTCAAAATCATAGCTGTTGGTGTCAGAAACGTGCGTCCATTTCTCTGAATTCACAGCTAGTTTGGTCCTTTTTTTTTTTTGAGCTTCTGATCCACCCCTTGAATAAAGCTGAGATACATACTGTATAAAGAGGTCAAGTTTGAAACAGAAAAAACAGATGTTCCAATTGCAAATGTAGGGCTGAAACTGTTTTACAGAAACTTGAGCTGCAGTGTAATGCCGGAGTTGCCTCATCAGTGTGACCACCACAAGGAAGTGGTGGGCGTGATCGCAAATTGGGCAAAGGGAGAGAATATGCAAGCTTTTGTGTGGTAACAGGAAGTCAGATAGAGGTCCAAAATCCTCATTATATGGTAGCAAGCTGTCTTGTTAGCAGTCTGTGGGTGCATATGAAGTGTGCCTGTGTACGTTTTCTGCCTCCTCTTAAAAGAGGATTACTGTTACAGCACTATGAACAATCAGTAAGGTGTCCTGATTCCCTGATGGTCACCTTTATTTAAATAGTTTCGGTGGCAACACAATGGGAGTGTTGAAGCATGAGAGAAGCATGAATGAAATGCCCCAACGTAGTAGATGTTCAATACTGTGATGATCCCAGAGCAGTCATCTGAGACAGGATTATTGGGAATTTATCTTCGGCAAATGATGTGCAAGTGTTTTAGTCTCATGTAATGCAATTTGAACCTCTTCTATACAGTAGCACTATACTTTCTGTATCCATGTGATAAAAACAGCTAGCCACAGCGGCTGGACTGCATTTTGGAAGGGGTAGCGTAATTTAAAATGCTTTGTGCAGCAGATCCAGGGCCACGACCTCCTCCCCACCATCCTTCCTGCTTTATGTGCTGAGAAAAGGGAATATTTTCTTTTCCTATGTTCATGGGCTTATTCTGGCATAGCATGCAGCACTGTTGTCCACTGTGCATGTGTTTTTATTAATTTATATATGTGGTCCTGTTTGTGTGTGTCTGTATGCATGGGCAGTGTTCTGCATGTGTCTGCATTTGTGGAGGCAATTTAGAATCAGTCACTCTCTGTTGGTTAGAGAGAGAGAGAGAGAGAGTTTTGTTAGACTGTTATTGTGCCTTGTAAAATATTAAACAGTAGTTGAGTTACTGTCTGTACAGCTGGTGAGATCAGCATATACTTTGTGTGTGTGTGTGTGTGTGTGTGTGTGTCAGTTTTGCTATAGGGTGTCTCACTGGTCATTACCAATGCTGATGAATGTGCATCTTTATGATTTCCCATATTTGGAATCCCTGAGGAATTCAAATGTGCTGCAAGCTTCAATGAAGATCATCAGCTGTCTTTCTCTCTCCTTTTTGCTCCTTTGTTTCTTCCCCCCTCTACAGATTTTGCATCACCATATAGCGTCTGTGGAGAAGCTCTCCCTGACCACCACAGGTTGTCCTCTGGTCATCCAGTGTCGCAACTTCAGGGTGGTTCATTTTGTGGTACAGAGGGAAAGGGATTGCCACGACGTTTACAGCTCACTGCTGCGCCTTTTACGGCCTGGTGGGTTTCCGTGTGTTTGTCTGTGTCAAGATCTGTCCATTCACTTGTATTTACCTGTGCCCTCTCAGATTTCTTGCCCCTTCCACACACAGCATTTTTGCATATTTGTCAGTGTTTTGTTAAGACTCTGTCTCTGGTTTCCTTCTCCTTTGTGCAGTATCCTATGATGAGCTCTACGCGTTCTCCTACAACCCCAAGCAGAACGACCAACAGAGAGAGGAAGGGTGGCAGCTTATCGACCTGGGGGCGGAGTTTGAGAGGATGGGCGTCCCCTGCGACCAATGGCAGCTAACTGACGTCAACAGAGACTACAAGGTAGCTAGTTGGCTGTATCTTGTTCTCCAGCTAAAGTGCCAAATTGCTTCTTTTCTCTGCTTAGCCTAGCATCCTCCCTAATTAGGACAAAATGTAAAAATACCATAGATAATGTCAATAGGTTTAGTAACTGGAAGGAATACATTGTCCATAAGCAGAAAGATGGTAAATAAGAAAAAAGATGGTAAAATAAAACTGGAGTTAAAGAGTAAAAATTTGAAAACATGGTATCAAGCCGTGTCTGCCCAGTTAAAGCTGGACTTTTGAACCTTGGTACTGCCTCTGTGTCCCAAAAAACACCACCTGCTGCTAAGAAAAGAAGTTCCAATGAGTAGGCAGTTTGCTGGTGATTACCGAGCAATAAAGTCATTCTTATGATTCTGACAGTATTACTTGAATGTGCTTTGTGTAAACATTGTCCTGGCTAAGGCTTGCCTGCGCAAATATGAGGCGAGGTATTCCTGTGTTGTAATAAGCTGGCTTTGACTGAGGGTGTGGAGGTATTAAAGGAACTCAGTTAACACAGTATATTGGAAAAAACAGTTGGACATTCACTTTTTAAAAAACACTATGCACGTAGGTCCAGGAGAGGGCGCTTGAGCTTCACAGTTAGCTCCTCCTATGTTAAATATGAACTCTAACTAGTATGATAGACAAACAGAGCTTCGATCCAAAATGAGTGCAGAACATTATAAACCCAAACTGAAGTTTTGTCTTATTCAATTCAATTCAGCTTAATATGCCTCAACAAAAATAACATACAGATAAAACGTTAAACTACACACAAGAATGAACAAGGTTTAACATGCCATTCAGCGAACATTGAGTGCAACAGTTTGCTGAGTCACTCACTGTCCCTCAGGCAGTGACACAGGGACACACATTTGGTGCCATGGTTTGCCGTACGTCCTTTTCCTAGGATTATTCTTAATTTATTGTAATCTTCAATTTCCTTGAAATCCATAGTTAGTAGATGGAATTTCTCAAAATATTGGTCACTTATGCTTTTATATTTATTACGTTTCAGGAGAAAAACTATATTCTTTTGGTAACCAGGACTTTTTTAAGTCTCCTGTTTTTAATTGCAAGTGTGTGGTCATTTCATAATCTCTGTTTAGGGCCAGGTAGCAATCTAATGTGTGTTGTTTTTTGTCTCTTCCTCCAAGAATTTTTCCTGTGAGTGATAATTAATAAATAATTATTACTGTTAACATTTTGGTTCAACACAACATGTTTATGTATAGTTTTTAGGGTAGATTTATGTGTCGTTTGGAATTATTGACTAATGATTTATTTATTACCACCATGTCTGATATCTTTTGTGTGTTTGCATGTTTGTGACGTGCTTTGTGTCGCGCATGGTTTTCTAGGTGTGTGAGACATATCCACGGGACCTGTATGTTCCTATCACAGCCAGTAAGCCTATCATTGTGGGCAGTTCCAAGTTCAGAAGCAAAGGGCGCTTTCCTGTACTCACATACTTCTACCAAGAAAAGAAGGTACAGCATTAACACTAACAACCTTCACACACACTATGAGGACAAACCATTTCGGTTTGGTCTTTTTGTATGTTGCTGTAGTTTATAGAGAGATATGAATGGAAAATAAATATCTCCATAGACTGAAAGAAAGATGCTATTAAAGGCGTAGGAAAGTATAGGCCTTTTCCTTTAAATGTTTTTGCAAATAGTTCAGTAGTAACACAAGCACCAAAAGGTGGTGCTGGAGGAAAGGCCATAGGGCTAATGTAATTGAACAGGTGTATTTCCTGTGTTATATGAATTTGCTTAGGAAATTGTAATAGCATCTCACAGGATGTCCAACATGGAAATTAGTTGTCGCCTGTGAACACATGTGTTTAACAAATTTCATGGAAATCTGCTCATTAGATTTTGATATTACTTGTGTACATTCAGTGTACAGATAGAAATTTTAAACTTTAATTGGCGGCAGATGAAAGGTCGGAGGATCACCTATAATTACGAGGACATTTCAGGGAAATCTGGACAGATATCTTGTTCTAAAATGTCTCAGGGACTGAGGAGAAGATACTGCTATTGTTGGGTGCTGCTAAACTGAATAAAATACACTTGACAGCGGCCTTGTACGTTACACGCACCCACGCATACTTATTTACATTCCTGATTTCCAGTAAAACAGCTCTGAGTAGAGAGTTTGAAAAAAAACTGACTCTTTACAATGATTAGGCAAAATGATCTGTTTGCACTCTGCATTCAGTCAATGTATTTTTGGCACAAGCACAGCCTATATACTGTACCACAAACTGGCTTGATCATCATCAATTATCCATTAGGGATTGGAAAAACCAATGCTAGTGTTTTCTGTCCATAATCTGAACTAAAAAGTAAGATGAGGTTTCTATTGAAGTTTGAACGTGTCAGTTTGATGAAGATTAAACAATTGTAATGTTAGGCTTTGGCAGACTCATGGGAGCTGTAGTAGTTAGATTAAAGGCAGGCGAGCGGGAAGTAACAATAGGTGTAATGTGGACAAAAAATAATAATTTTGCAGCAGTATTTTGTGTTACTTCCCTTGTTCCGATGTATTCTGGTGTATTCTGTTCACGCTGACAGGCCGCGGTGTGTCGATGCAGTCAGCCCCTCTCTGGGTTCAGTGCGCGATGCTTAGAAGATGAGAGCATGCTGCAGGCCATCAGCAAGGCCAATCACAACAGCCGATTTGTCTACGTCATGGACACCAGGCCAAAGGTACGAATAAAAACAGTCTATGGATAAAATGTGCAGGTTTAATAACATTAGAAGTGTGGGTTTTTTTGTTTTTTTTATAAAGTTAAAAAATTATAAGTTAAAAAATGAAATGCTTTAAATGAGCTGTATGTTTATCTGAGCAGCAGAACAACAGTTTTTTCTTTTTCTGTCCTGCAGTTGAATGCACTAGCTAATCGAGCAGCAGGTAAAGGCTATGAGAACGAGGACAATTACTCCAACATCCGCTTCCAGTTTGTCGGCATTGAAAACATCCACGTAATGCGGACCAGCCTGCAGAAGTTGCTTGAAGGTAAAACACTTCATCACACATTGCAGATGAAGAAAGGCACTTTTACAAGTATTCAGACCAAGTGCATATAGGCAGTAAATGGTTTATCTGAAATGACTTTCTGTTTTTGAATGTGTCTCTCAGTGATCGGGACTCGGTCTCTTTCCATGAGTGACTACCTGGTTGGCCTGGAGAGTAGTGGCTGGCTGCGGCATATCAAAGCTATTGTAGACGCAGCTATCTTTCTCACCAAGGTAACCAAAATCTTCCCTTTCCTGCGCCTTGATATTTGTTGCTTATTACCATTGTTTTTATTCAAGATGTTTACCTATTTTTTTAGTAAGAGTAAAATGTGGCATACCCTCCATCCTATAAATGCACATTAAAGCATACAATAATATTCATGAGACTATCAGCTCGTCCTTCTTTCATTCTTGACTGTTCACATTCAGCCTAAACCTCACTGCCCATCACTGGCCAATCGCCCCTATCACATCATCGACAGAGACCGTCAAGGGCCGCTTCATTTTTAGTGGTTTTTAAACCCCACAATCCTCTGCTGTCTGTCTTGACCCCAGGCGGTGACAGTGGAAGGAGCCAGTGTGTTGGTTCATTGTTCAGACGGATGGGACAGAACAGCCCAGGTCTGCTCACTGGGGTCGCTGCTCATGGACCCTTACTACCGCACCATCAAGGGCTTCATGGTACCAACCACAACCACAAACACACACAGACAGTATTGCACTAGTTAAAAGGACTAAAGAGCTGATAACAATATGAACTTACTCTTCTGCCAGAAGTTTCTGTGTCTAGCATTGTTTTTCCCTTGCGTTTATCTTCTAGGTGCTGATAGAGAAAGACTGGATCTCCTTTGGCCATAAGTTTGCTGACAGGTGAGGTTTCATCTGGATCAATAAAGCCTAGATATTTAGTCAGCTTCTCCTCCTCCCTGCTGATCAAGTAAGATGTGGACACTGATGACTTGTTTTTTGTTTTTTTGGAAAGAAATAATTTGCAACGTGAGAAGACTCTACCAGGACCTCCTAATTGCATTTGCGCAAATTTTATAATTATTTATATTTTATGATGATTTTCATAGAGATATGTATACTACACACTGTATGTACTATTTATACTACTTTGTTAGTTTTCTAATAATTATTAGCTGTTATTTTATATTTAAATGTGTACTCCTAGGTGTGACCAGTTGGACGTGGATCCAAAGGAGGTGTCTCCTATCTTCACTCAGTTCCTGGAGTGTGTCTGGCAGCTGACAGAGCAGTTCCCACAGGTGTGTGGAAGTGTGTGAGCTACATGAAGTGTAATGAATTTACACACACATGTGCCTCTTTAATGCAGGGTTGTAATATTTTTTGTGTTTTTATAATGAAAACCCTCTCCTTAGGCATTTGAGTTCAGCGAATGGTTCCTGCTGCAGATTCATGAACACGTCCACTCCTGCCAATATGGAAACTTCCTAGGCAACAATCAGAGACAGAGAGAGGAGTTGCAGTGAGGCCAACACACACACACACACACACACACATATTCATTGGTTATAAAGGGATAATATATTTGCACATCAAAGCGGGCACATCTCTAATACCAAATTCATCCTAAGCTCTGTACTTTAAAGAAGCACTTCCAAAACAAACAAACATAGATTGCTATGCCTTAGGTGTCACACCACCAGCACAGAAGTCCCACACCTAAAATAAAGCAAGTTTGTGCAAATCTGTCCTCATTCACACTTTTCACATGATGTCACGCCACACACACAAATGTATAACTGTTAATGTCGACTTGCTTTGTGAATCAGCTCCACCCAGCTGATGTGACACTGGCACAAGCGGTGATTGTAAGTGCATCCACTCTCATATTGAGTGTGAGTCTCAGCTAGTTTATGACCGAGCGGTAACGTAGCTGGTAGACTTTTGCAATATAAAGATCTAAAATCTTAAGTGCAAACCTGCTCTGTTTGGGACTTTAAGCTGCACTTTTTCAGCGGTGCTGAAGTTAATGTGTGTGGATTTGTGGTTAGATTTCTGCCTGATAAGAAGTATTTTCAGTTAGTTTCGGTTTCCACCTCCATTGTCTCATCCTAACATACGAATACTCTTTAAATGATGACGTTAGTCTGTATTATTAAAACATTTTCTCGACATGTCAGAGAACACAGAAATGCGGGAAAGATTTTGAATGTGCAGAAAGTTTTGAATATGAGCAGAAACCCTGCTGAAACACAGAAGCTATTAAAGTCCAGGAGTCCAAAATAAAAATGAATTTCTCATTGAGGTGAAAAGGTGCCACGCGCCACTTAAAGAGGTTATTTCCTCAAAGATGCAAAAGAAGAGGCAAGACTAAATCACGCCACGTGTGTTAACTCAGCAGGGATGTTACATGAGAAAAGCTGATCTGCAGGAGAATCATATCTGAAAGCAGCACATAATGCCTGAGAGCTGCACAGCATTAAATTCTGTAATAGTTTTTTATTTTGAATTGTCACCTGAATTTTGTTTCCCATTACATAAATAAAAGCATTTCAACCATAAATTGATGCAAAAAGAAATCACCAGAATGCAGGAAATTAAGTGTTTAATGCTCAAAACTTTTCATATTATTTGCCATTTAAAAAAATACTGTTACAAACTCGATCTCAGGACCCTAGTATTGTGTCTCGTCTTGTCTCTTCTCATGAGACATGTGTCTTGTCACACCCTTAATATCTAGCCACATTACCTACTCTGCTGTGTGTTTTCAGTGCATCAGAATGGAGCAAAACAGTAGTAGACTGTGCTGAAGTTTATGTTATATGTCTTTCTAACGGCTGTTTTGTGTTCCAGGCTGAGAGAGCGGACTCACTCACTGTGGGCATTTCTAATGAGCGAAAAACAGAACTACTTGAATCCGTTCTACAGCCCTGCGTACTCTGAAGCGCAACCTGTGCTGACACCTTCCACTCTGCCCTACAATTTCAAGTGAGCCTTTCTCACCGCCCTGCTGCTGTCACTATTTATTATCTTCATCATTCATCGTTTTATAAGTAATCTTACCTGTATGTTTGTTTACAAGGTTCTGGAGGAACATGTACCACCAGTTTGATCGGTCCATGCACCCACGGCAGTCTATCCTCAAAACCATTCTGACTCTGAGAGAGAACAGCCGCAAAGCAGAGAGCACACTGCAAGTGCTGGAGAGTGTGAGTTGACACACACTAATTCTCTTTATTAATTAGTCTACCCTTGTTGATATTAATGAGGTGGACAAAATAATGGAAACACAAATAATCCCATATAGCTAGGTGTACAATAATAATAATAATAATAACCAGAACTGCAAGCTTTTATAAGCGGGGTCCAAGCCTCCCAGCACAAGCCACCCCCCCTGGCACCGCGGAGGGCGCGTGAGTCGGCCCGGGCCCGCCATGATTAATTGTCCCATAAAGACGGGCCCCCGAACCACGTCGGGGCCCGTGGAGAATAAATGACCAGAGTTATAAATGAAAGGGGCTTGCAGTTACGTAGATCTGAAATGAATGTATGTCTATCGGAGTGTTATTTCCAAGTAATAGCGCCACATAGAGGCCGATTGACGGCAAATTTCACACAGCACCTCGGGAGGGTGTGCCAAATAAGGTCCCAGAGTTTGGTGTAGATCGCACATTGCAAACGTCCGATCTGCTGCAAAATCCTTTTTTTACTGTTTGCGCAAACATTTGTTATCTTATAATTCCACCTTTTTTTGGCAGATCAAAATTCCCTTTACAAACTTTGTTCGGCTTGGTCCAGAGATGGTCAGTGCCAAATTTCGTGGCGATCGGAGTTGTGGCTTCGGAGGACTTAATTAAAATAGGTTTTGTAGTTTTCATGATTTAGCGAAATGAAAACATGCGATGTAGTGGCGCATACTTATTAGGCAAAATGTAATTTAGTTGAAAATCCCATTTAAATGAATGGGATTGTCCGTCCACATTTGTGCTTCGATTGTAGCACCACCTTTGGCCGAATTGCACCAAATTTTTCAGTTGTCATCAGGGCCCCATGGGGAACAATTGGCCCAAATTTGGTATCAATTGGACTTGTAGAGATACATTGGACTTGTGGACTTGTGGTTGTAGAGATATAAAATGCATGTAAGTCAATGGGATTTTTTTTACATGTTTCATCTGCAATAACAGTGCCACCTATGGGCATATTTGAGTGAAATTTGGTGCCTGTAGTAAGGGGGACCATGCTGAACGATTGGGGTCTGGTTTCATGCCAATGTGACTTGTGGTTATAGAGGAACAATTTTTTGGAATTAAATAGCGCCATCTAGGGGCGAGTTGCACCAAATTTTGCACAGGCCTTCAGGGGCACATCCCACATTACTGGTCCAAATTTGGTGTCAATCGGCCATTCCAAACCAAAGATATGACATCATTTCCTGTTTTTTTCGCAAACATTTGTTAGCGTAAAATTGCAACATTTTTTGTCTGATCAAAATTTCCTCTACAAACTTTCATCCGCTTGGTCCAGAGATTATCTGTGCCAAGATTGGTGTCGATCGGACATGTGGCTTCGTAGGAATTAATTACAATATGTTTTTCAGTTTTCGCAATGTTGCGAAAAAAAAGTCTAGGCGAAATGGGCGTGGCCTATACCACGAGATTCAGCTCAATCCCCCGAACGCGTGGATATAAGTTTTTTGATATTTGCCTTTGTAGGTAGGAATTCCAAGCCCAAACGCGTTGACCTTGCTTATAGCGCGCCCTAGAGGTAGAAGAGTGCGGATTTTTGCGCCTGAGTTACTTGCAGGGGCTTGAACCTACCCTATGAGTTTCGCGTCCCTAGCAGTTACCGTCTAGGGTGCAGTAGTGGAATTAGCGGCTGAAGAAAAACTCGGGCTTGTACCTTTAATAATAAGGCAATTTAGTGTATTTTGTTGTTTTATACAGTTGTCTTAACTGAGAGACAGAAATAACTGCCATTATTATCTCATTATGCCGACATAACGATTTAATTATCTTGTGTGGATAACAAGGTTGTTTTTCTCGTGATATTGGTTAAACAAATTGTGGAGATAAAGCCCATCTTGTTATGATGAAGATTGTTTTCTTGAGGTAAAGTAATTACAACCAGCTGCTCTTAGTTACCGTACATTACTTTTACTTTCAGGGAACATTTTTAGTGGCTGTGCATAAGATCTACGCTACAGTACCGTCTCAAAATGTACATGTTGATTTTGAAACATTTTTAATATTCAAATTGAAAACCTCAAATATGCCATTATATTTAGAGAATTTCATATGCTGCAGTTTGCCTTTCATTCACCCATTGTCACACACGCACACACACACACACACACACACACATACAACCACATACAGATTATCACATACAGCCACCATGCAAGTTTCTAACCATCAGGAGTGATTATGTGTTCTGTGTCAGTAAAATTATCCGTATTTCTCTGTGTTTTCTTGTCCCTCTTTCTGTGTCCAGCGGCTCCACCAGCTTGGTGTGACCCCCATTACGGCCTCCGACCCCCTGGCACCTCCTCCCACCAGAGATCAGCGCTGCAACACCCTCCCGCCACGTCCCGATTCCCTCATTCTTGGAGCGCCTGTGAACCACAAAGAAGTGCAGCGACAGGAGGACGACGACGAGCAGGAGGAGGTAGGCGAGGAGGCCACAGAGAGCACAGACACGGAGCGGACAGTGGAGGGCAGCAGCGGCACCGAGAGCAGGAAACAGAGCTATGGAGAGCTGGAAGGGACATACAACAGCGAGTCGGCCAAAGAAGAGCCAGCTGTTGTCAGTCTGGAGTTTGGAGTGGCGCGCATGACCTGCTGAGACCAAACAGGGGCATTGTGGGATACTGAGGGACAGGCGTTACCAAGTGAAAGAGCTTACTGAAAGTGTGTGCGTGTTGAGGGGAATATGTCGTGAATCTGTATGCGATAACGTGCTGATTACACAATGGTCCTAAAAGGGCCCAGTGGACAAAGTTGTATGTCTGTATAGTCTAAATCTCAATGGAAACCATCATTATTACACATGTCATATACTGCATCTATAGTAAAAAAGCTTGTTTTTTTATGAATGTTGAAAAGCACTATAGAGAATTAATGAATAGAATAAGAGAATAAATTCATCAAAAATGTGAGTCTTTGTTCGGTTTTACTTGCTTTTTATATAATTCATTTTAAAACATATGGCATTGGTATGCTTAACAAAAAGTCATATTTCTCAACATGACAACCCACAGAAAATCATGTTTTCTGGCACCAGAAATATTTCATCTCATCCGCTTGACGCTTGAATCCAGCCTAATCTAAATCTAAATGTTGTTTGTGTCCTGAGATCCAATGATTTAGCTCCACATGACTGATTGAAAGAAATATTCTACATCATTGAAGATAATCTGCTCTGGAAATTATGCCAAACCAAAATGTGGCAGAAATACTAACTGTATCTGACTAAACACAGGTTTGTCGTCACTGGCCATTTCACTTATTTCACTATTACCCTGACAGTGGACAAACACTCTGTGATATTCAGACCCTGAAGAGGTTCAGCTGCCAGCTGTCACCCTTATTGATCATTTAATCCTATTTTGCAACTCACGTCGATCAGATAATCTGATTTTCAAAAGCACATTGATCCCAAATCCTATGTGTTGTCTCTGTCTGCCATGTCAATGACTTATTGTTTATGACACCTGACCCTGATCCGGGTGCACTGTCACAGATACACTGGCACAAGGTGTAAGGTTAAGGAGGCGGCTCATGTTTTAAAAAAAAAAAGAATTGTAAAAAATATTCCATAAACTTCACGTTTTTTTTCTCTCAAGAAGACTTCTCCTTTAAATTCTGGAGCTTAACAAAAATGCAGAACTGCAATTGCATCAATCTGTGCTGCTTGGTATTCTGTAGGTGCTAATACTTGATGTTAATATGTTTTTTGTATTAATATTTCCATAAAATATTGCATGGAACAGGGGAAAAAAGGAGAAGAATTAAGGTAAAATTCTTAGATTTCCTGTAGTTGTTGTCATGTCTTTGAGCAGTGTATTTCAGTGCACCCTTATTTTAACTGGGTTAGGTTTACTGCCGTGGCTATGTGGCATGTGAATTTAGGCCAGAAGTTACCATTTATTTTTGTGCCAGGCTGTGTGTTTTGCTCAGCTGTTATTTGTTGAGACTAATAATTCTATGTTGATTTCAGATTGAGGTTGTAATTTTGTTTCATATCAGAGCTCTGAAAGGATTTAATCTTTGATTGGATTGACTGAACAAGCAAATATCTTTCTCAATCAGATTGCTGCACAAGAAAAAACTTAGAGGATGTCAGCACAGAAAGAGTGTATGCATGACGTGTGTATCTCTGCAGATTTGTGATAATCTACATATATTTTCTTTGCACAGGGCTTAGCACGGCACTCAAGCAAACAAAGCACAACACCAGAGACATTTCATTCTGCCCTGTTTTACCCTGCTGTACGCTTCTAAATACTTTATGGAATTTGTAGCATTGCATGTACTGGCAGTGAACTACTTCCTTCTTAAACACCACTCTCTTCACCGTCCTCACAAATGGAGTTTTGTGCTTACACACACATTCACACAGCAATCAGACAAAGTGGCTATTGGCCTCAGACAAATCAGTTTCTATGACCAGCTACCACAACTTTCAATAAAGATAGACTGGCAGTGCAGAGTGATGTGTAATCCCTCCTGTGTCAGCTTTCTCCGGAGAGAAAAAAGGGCACCCACATAAAAACAGGGTTTTTAGCAAGCAAAAACCATATACATTCACTTTTTGTTCACCTTTTACTTCTCTCTCAAGCTTTATTAAACTTTGCCATCCTTTTTAAGGTGATCAGTCATTTATATGTATCTATATTTATCTATTTGATGGAACGCAGTGTGCAAATGAGGCTTCATTAAGCCTTATTTCAATCACAAGTTCTAGCTTACAGTGGTGAGTTTATTTAATAGAGTTGCTTTAATATGTGTTTATTTCTACAGACTTAATAAGCTCAAGTTACAACATCAGATCCCAGAAAAAACAGTAGTGATTTACTTTAGGGGATTATAGCTGGGCTAAGTGACACGTGCTCTCCATATGGAATTTTTACAAAGCGGAAAGTCAGTTGCACCATTTGTCACATCAGTGTTGTGACTGTGTTTTTTGTGTAGCTCTCTTGTTTTCCCTCTTTCTTTTTTTATCTGTGTGTGTGTGTGTGTGTGTGTGTGTGGTTCACTCTGGGCACCTGGCGGGACATTACCTGTTTCCCATGAGCTCATCAACTTCCTGGTCATCTCTGGTGGTTTTCTGCTACTTGGCGCCAGCGAGTTCCTCACACTCTGTCACATGGTGGTGTACCTCTGGGTTTTCCTGACCCAGTTTTGCAATCATCTAGTGCCTTGTGGTTTATGTGTTTTGTTTTTTTTTCTGGATCCCATGACCCGTGTGCCTACACCAGTTCCCTCATTGCTCACTACCAATCACCGAAGCCTCCTCCAAACTGGAGGATTGGAGATAGGATTGGAGGTAGTGGTCTCCGGAACACTGCATCTCAAGTCTTGCTGCCACCTGCTCTCATCAGCTCATTTGTTAATAAAGACAGTTAACATTTACCCTACCCTATTGTGTTCGGTGTCCGCTGCTCTGGAAACAACACTATGTCACTACTCTCTCTGTTAGAAAGGCCTTCCTGTAGCCTACTTGTGCACGTTACATCATATTAAACATTGAGAAGTTAGGACAAGCTGCTGAGGGCTCTCCCAGGGCTCTGAATCATTCAGATGAGTACTGCACGCCATGCCGGCAGAACACTCCAGGGGACAAGGAGGGAATGCTGTACTAGAACTGCCGTACAACATGAACATATCCAGCACTCGTGCAAAAATGCCTGCGTATACACAGATGGCTCACATCAATACGTATACTGTATAATACACACACTTATGTATGGTGTACATGCAGGTTGTATGTGTGTGTTTGTGTGTGTGTGTGGGTCTGTGGTCTCTCCATCCCTATAAAATTTGACTAAGATCTTCTGCACGTTGATATTTGATTAATTTCCTCCAACATCAGGGTACACTGTGAGATGATCATATTATAGTGCGATTCCAACATTTATTACCACAAAATAAAATTGTTTCTGTGTATCTGACTGACAGGATGCTGCGAGGTGCAATGCTTAATCACTCAACATTAACAGCATTTTCAATTAATAGAAATTGCCAGCTGCATGCTGCATTTCAATTTACTATAACTTGACACATATATTTGCTTTTTTACAGTCTTGGCATATTGCTCTAATTAGTGTGTAGCATGCACATGGAGCTAGAGCTGCAACTAATGGTTATTTTCATAGTTGACTAATCTGTTAATTATTTATTTGATTAATAAACTAGTCACAATTATTTTTTTTAGTACATACTACTGCTATATATACAGTATATATACAGTATATATATATAGATATAGATATAGATATATATATAAAGAGAGAGAGAGAGAGAGAAAGGACATATAATGATAGACAAAGATCAAGAGGTGAATTTGTACATTATATTTGGTCAATTAGAGCAAACCAGGCAGCCTTCTGTGTTTGAAAACTGCCCTGTTTTTAAAAAAATCCCCCACTAGAGGGGTTGCAGCGCTGCAATAAGCAGCCTAGTTAAAATGAACGAAATGATCAAAATGACACAAAAAAGATTAGTTTATTTTAATGAACAAGATTTGGTGACTCGAGTCTTTCAAAAGAGTGACTTTTACCATCACTATCGGTCATTCCATCACCAAACTAGAGCTGGAGGTGGTTCAGTATGTCTTGAAGTGCTTTTAAGGCTATGAAGGAACGCTAAATATATTTATATTTAGGTTATATAAAACCTCTGATGGTTTTCCCTCTGATGTCCTCCGGCTGTTCTGCCTCATCTCTCTATGATTTACAAGTTTCCTAATGGACAGATGGCTTTACTTGTGCTAATGCTACGGTGACCGCTAGCTACTGCTAACTGTAGATGCTATTATCAGTTGACTGCATGAACTTCCCAGTCCAAAGTTCCTGTACTAACGTTAGAGATGTAAACAACAAACAAACCATCAATGCAAAAATTCACCAAAATCAGGGAATAAATTTATAAAATTGTGTTTTTGTACTGTAATCAGTGAGGCCTTTCTTGCATAGCAAGACCATCTCCACACATTGTGTAAGCGCTATGCCAGCTAGTTGCTGCCATGGATATATAAAGAAAACTGGATCCAGCATTTGAGGCAGGGCTCTGTTAATTCCTATGAAAGCTGCTCAGTATCGCATTAAAATTACCTAGATATTCCGCATAGCTTTGTCCCACACGCAAAAGCCCCGCCTCATAGAGCAAGCACACCAGAGACTTCCACCGGCTGAGCCAGCTAACTTCCGGTTTAGCCCTCTGCTAACTTGAATGGGGATAAATTGATTTAATCTGCCGCTCTTCTAAACTTTCTAAATGTTTTCAGACTGAATGTATTAAATTCTGATAGTGGAATAAGTCATTTCTTGAGGGATGTGTGTTGGTTTTACCGCCACTTCTTTCACAATGTATGGCCCAATCCCAATCTCCACCCTCACAGACTCACAGACTTTGAGGCGCGTTCCCGGGAAGTCCGTGAGGGCTTA
>JAPMOB010206202.1:15197-35452 GCA_029875015.1 Lepomis gibbosus | reverse complement strand
CCCTAAGCCCTCACGGACTTCCCGGGAACGCGCCTCAAAGTCTGTGAGTCTGTGAGGGTGGAGATTGGGATTGGGCCATTTAATGAACACACACACACACACACACTTAAAATGATAATGTTTCATATTCCACACAAAAAGTTATTACAAGGATGAACACTTAACAGCCAGGCATACAACACAGGGCTTTTTAGAGCTTTAATACATTTCATTTTAACGAAAACATCAAAGGTATTTACCAAGATATTTGTTCTGGTTCATCTACAAAAACCAAACCAATTAATGTACAACTTATCTTTTCATGTTGAGAAAAGAATAGCTGCAATTAATAACAATAATAATGGCTACATGAAATTTAAATGTTAGTTCCAGTATCCAGGTAGAGGCCTTTTTCCAGCAGACAGTTTTACTTGTCATAGCAGGAACAGCAGGTTTTACACTAATAACAATAACAGTGTGTTTCTTCTATCCAAGTGTCCCACTAAACCGTGCAAGTTTGCCAGTGAATATAGCCTTCATTCATGTTACTATTTACACCTGTGTTTTTTCTGCTGTTTCAATTTTCAGTGAAAAAGGCCTGTTGTCCATGCTCACTCATTGGCTTGGATTACTGGACTAAAATGTCAAAACCAAAATCATA
Source organism: Lepomis gibbosus (assembly GCA_029875015.1). Taxonomy (NCBI): domain Eukaryota; kingdom Metazoa; phylum Chordata; class Actinopteri; order Centrarchiformes; family Centrarchidae; genus Lepomis; species Lepomis gibbosus. The sequence goes on along the minus strand of JAPMOB010206202.1, from coordinate 34,812 downwards.
TATGAAGGTTACATAAATTAGGAAAGCAATATAAAGAGCACCCCTCCTGCTGAGAGTGAAAAAATAACATTTCTTTTTGTTCTGTCTCAGAAACAATTATTCCATTATGGACACATTTCACTTTTTCTGTAGTACCTGTAACTAATCAAACAGAAAGATAGAGAGTAATGGAAACATGTTCACGGCATGAGTCTACTTATACAGTACAAAATGGTGAAAATATACTGAAAAGCTAAACAGCAGTGACACAAAGAGAACAGAGCAAATGCTTGATTTGTAGATTGCAACAAAACTAGTCATGGAGACTGACAAGACTGAAGAGATTCTAATCTGTTCACAACACACTGAGCAGTCAGTCGGGCCTCAGGGTCACAGTCCCAACAATCTGTCAGGAGCTGCTGCAGTGCAGATCCCTAAAAGTTGGGAAGATTTAGTCAATACATGACAAACTCAGTATCATCACTGTGATCAATATCTTCACTTCATCAGCTATCCAGTATTTCTACCTGGCCAATATAAAAACTGTGTGCTCAAGTAGAAGCACCCGGAGTGAGAATACCTGTGGTAGCAGTTCCCATTGTTTAGGTATGGCGGGTCTCTTGTCCATGTGAAATACATACAGGATGAGGCTCTCCAGTGTTACATTGGCTCCCAGCTCAGATTCATAGGGCAATAGAGGCAGTGGAACAGTACCGCCTGCAGATGGAGACAGTTGCTTGATTTTTTTAACATTTAGTACTATGACATGGATCCAAACAGTGCACAGAAATACAGCTGATCATGCAGATCAACCTCAAAAACAGAACATACATTCCTTCATCACATCTATTACATTACTGATCTATCTGTTGTTAATTCCGATACATCTGCTTTTCTTTTGAATTTTTCTGACCATCCAGGCACCCATCTGCATATACATAGTAGAAATGATCCAAATAGTCATCTATGATACATATATACACTGTACAGCCAAGGACACCTTACCCTACAGGTGTTAGCAATATCTACTTGATCTGCACTTATGTACAGCACAGAACTAGATGTTATCATGTTAGATATATTCAATACATATTAGAGTTAATATTTTGGTCCTACCGTTATCTTTAATCTCAGTTTTAGCTAATTTTAGCCTTCTTAGTATCGTTTTTGTCTTCGTAAATGTCTCTGCTTATTTTAATCTTCCTAACATTGTTACCTGTGTTGTAGTATTGCTTTATTTGTGTGTATGATTTTGTGTTGGCCTGTCTGAAAGATTTTATTCTGCCAGCCTGGACAGATCTTGAAAAAGAGGTTTCTGACCTCAATGGGACCTACCTTGTTAATAAATAAAGGTTAAATAAAATTTAGAAAAATACAATTTATTCTTATATATTTTTGTCTATTTTAGTTACTGTATCTGTTAGATATCTATGCATGTGTATATATATTGTAAATGCATATATATAGTGTATCTGTCTATCTGAAAAAGAACACTTTCCTTCAAATAAATCAGAGCAACGCATCCAGATCTCCCACAGCAGCAGTCCCAAAGCATAGATGTCCCCCTGCAAGAGACACCTGGTGTTGCTTAGGTTTACAGAGCCTTCCAGGATCTCAGGGGACATGTAGCGCAGCGTTCCCAACTGAGCATGACCCTACAGATGGACAGAAATGCAAATTGGTTCTTAGTATGTATTATATGTTGCAGGTTTTTGTTTATTTTATTCAGTATTTGAATGATCACAGCAGCCATATTGCACTGAGCAGAATTTTTATCACCATAGGAGGATTTTTTACATTTACATTACATTTATTCATTTAGCTGATGCTTTTATCCAAAGCGACTTACAATTGCTATACATGTCAGAGGTCACACACCTCTGAAGCAACTAGGTGTCTTGCTCAAGGACACAATGGTGGATGGGTCCCTCACAGTAAAGGCATTGTCTTATCCATTGCGCCATCGCCACCCCCTCTTTCATAAGAGTTTTGATTTTGCAGTACTGTGAATTAACAAGTTGTGGCTCCACGTGGATCTCACCTCCAAGTTTGTTGTGTGACAGCGGTGAGATCCTGAACAAGAACGCAGGATTGTGGAGCATCCAAAATCACATATGGCACAGGTACCATCCGCTTTCACAATCACATTAGCGCTGCTGAAATCCCTGTGGGCCACAGGAGGTTTATGCACATCTGAAGGAAAAGACACATGTAAAATAATAAGTGTGATGGATTATATTGATCAAGAAAGACCCATACCTCGTTAAGCCTAATGGCCTCCTAGTGGCTGGCAAGATGTGCAGCCACTACACATGACAGATGACACACTGTACCAGAATAATTCAGATGCTCCCTCTACAATACTGTTTAACTCCTGTAATACATCAGCTTTTTGCATTTAACCTTGTGCTTATGTACCTCACCTTATTGTATTTAATAATTTAACAGTTCAATTTATAACTTATATCATTAGTCATGTTTGCCATTTTGGCTACAATATGCACACATAACCATATGATAGTGCTCACTCATGCTTTCTACAGATAGGCTAAAACATGCACAAGCAACACACACACACATACACAGTCTTGCAGTAATATTCAGGCCAGTACCATGTCTGTGAAGGTCAGAGTGGAGATAGGAAAGTCCCTGCGATAAAGACTGGCACAGTTTCAGTGACCGCATCCAGCTTGTGGTATGTTTACACAGAAAGGAGTGGAGAGAACCCTGAAATCAAAGTGATGTTGGTTATTAATGTCCAAGAACGTGAACATTAAAGAGCATTTGGCCACATATTTCAGTGCTATACGTTTAACAGTATTGAATTTTACCATTAAACATGCAATAACTGATTTTTAGGCCATTTGAATGTAATAGAAATGAGGTGTGAACATGACAGCTTTTAAATTGAAATAGCAAACATTAGCTTATTCACACATCAAGCAGATATGGAGCAGCAACACTGTAGTTCAATGGAGTGTTTCTGTCCGCCTGATGAATTTATGTCCAATATTCTCTCCCTATTTTTGGTCTCTATTTATTCCCTTAGGAAAATGTTTGACTCTTCAGCTGCTAAATGCTCCATTAAGTTCACCATCTAGTCGCTCACTGTATCAGTCTGTCTTTTGTTGCTGAGCAGGTAGTGGACAGTGTGTTTTTAGAGCTTTTTTGAAAACAGCTGCCTGCTGCAACCAAAAACAGACAGAGGTGAGAGAGCTGCACATTCCTCTGTTCCGTCTCCTTTTCCCTTGAAAACTTAAAAAACTTTGAATAACTTTTGAATAACTTTCAGATTGAACTTAATAACTTTTGAATCCTCTCAGATTGGGGAAACTAATAGATTTTCCTATAATGACTGGATGTCACTCACATTTTCAGCAAATTGCAGGACAATGAGCCAACTGCCTCCATCCGGTTTCCTCCCAGTGCCCAGGAAGTCAACAATCCCAGCATGCTTCATCAGTGGTAGCTCATAAACCTCCTTCTCCGCAGTAAATGCATGTTTCCAGCCTGCAGGGAAAACTTTCACGGCCACCATTGCTCCCTGGTACTTCCCCTGCCAAACAGTTGCAAAATGCCCATGGCCCACAATCTGAAAAACGTAGAAGCATTCAGGTGAGATCCATGGTAATATATATCACACAATGTATAATTTACCAATGTTTTGCACACTGCTACAGTATAAATCTACCTGAAAGCATGGCTTACCTGCTGTAGTTCAATGTTAGCAATGTCAATCTGAGAGGTTTTTGAGGTTTGGCAGGAACATGGTGCTGAAACTATATCAAGGGATGGTGGAATCTCTGGAAAATAAAGCAGACAGGTAACACATAAACTCACTGAAGGTAATGTGACACTACAATAAAGTTTCAAACTGGCCTGACTGAATAGCCACATGAAAAGAAAACACAAAAATGATCTAAAGAGTAATAAACAAAGGACAGAGGTAAAAGGGAGTGTAACAGCAGAGATAACCACCAAGGTTAGTCCAACAGAGAGAATGAAACAGTTCCAAGGTCAAACAAAGACATCATGAGAACTTAATCTGAGTTTAGAAAATGTTGAAACATCGCTGAAGAATGTCCCTTGAGAAGCAGAGAGGGTATTTTTAAGGGCAACAATTTCACAGCCTGTAACTCACTGTGAAAACACTGGATTTATTCTAGTTTAACTTCCAATTTCTGCTAATGTATTCAGTAACACTATTAGCAATAGCAACAAAATTGTTTCCTTTATATTATGTCATTGATCACTGTGACATAAACAGGTGTAGGGACACATATTGCTATAATGATGCAATGAGGACAGTCAAATTCAATTTATTTCCCAATGTTGTCCACTATGGTAGACAGTCAAATTGAAAAAAATCAAGAAAATTAAACTCAGATTGGAGTGAAAATAATTCCTGTACATTTTTTGCAATGCCATCTTAAACTTGAAAACAAAAAGGGCCTTACTTTTCTTTTTAAAGAGGCGTCTCCATTTGGCAGCAAATATCATGAAGCACAGGACGAGCAAGAATCCTATCAGAATTACTACAGCTGTTTTCACTATTTCATCTAGGAAGAAAACACAAAGTGTGTGTTAATATTATCTGTGAATGATGTATACCATTTTGAGTCATTCAAGTGTATTTATTAGCTTGAATGTTTCATTGCTAAGTAATCATATGGCATGCTAAAAAAGATATTAGCTGAAAAAAGACTGGACAATCTTTGTAACCTTCTATCTTATAAAAAATACACATTTTTTTGAAACAATAATAAGATTTTTTGTGATGAAAAGAAAAATACTACACTATGGTATACTGTCAGAATATTTCTTTCACCATGTGGGTTGCAAGTGATATTTAAAGATTAGTTAGCAATCTTATTATTATCATACCCACAGAGTAAGAGTTGTTGAGTCGAAGCTCATCCGACTGTGGGGTCCAAGTGATGTTGCTGTTGCAGAGGTCTGTGTTGCACACGCACTTAATGAAGTGGCCATTGAAGCGTGTTTGTGCCCTGCAGGTTTCATCTGGGCAAGACTTTTCGACTATATCACAAGCTGCAACAGAAAAATCAGCAACACATTACAAAAGTATTAAAACATGAGAACCATAATAACCCTACAGACTCATCATTAACCAGTTTCAGCCCATATCAGTGACTTATCAGAGACCTGTTCATTAAATATGATTAAATTTTAAGGAACGGAACCCAAACTGTGCAGACTTATATGTACTAGTCCATATATATAAATTTTACAGATTCTTACCGAGAACGTCAACCTCTGGCTGGCCATTGATGATCAGAAAATACCCCACACAGCATTGGGTGTTTTCACAGAGCTGCACTGACTCACTCACGTTGCCAGCAGTTGTGTATTTGTTGTTTTGGGGAGTCACTTGGAATGCACAGCGTCTCTTCTGAGGAAAGGACTGGCTGGAGAAACATATAAAGATGCATTCTGGAAGGAGGAGGAAAGACAAAGAGCTTCTGTAGATGTGATTTGATGTAAGTCAAGATGTGCATCTTATCAGGAGCCACAATATTCCCTTCAACACCTCTAGACACAACAGTTTACTGCTGTCCCAGACTGTGAAATTTCTATTATCAACTATCAAATTGAAAATTAGAGGTTATAAATTAATTCAACATACATGTGCAATGTACTTACCCACAGCCAAAATCAGCTGCCACCGCTTCAATATCATGGTCACTCTGTCAGTCCCTCTGTCTGTCAGCTCAGCCTAGACTGGCCACACAGGAAGTGCGTATATCAGCTCGAGAATGTGAGAGGAGTTTCCCACGTTTCCCAGCATCACTCCCACTGCAACGCACCTGCATACAAGACATGCTGTCTGCTATAATGGGCTGTGGGAATACAGAAAATTTACCAACATTATCATCTCTCACTGTTAAAGAATCTACTTTCAAGGGGGATTTTGTCTGCAGCTCACTCGGTTTTTAGGGCTACAGGTAAACTCAAATAAGCAAAAAGGGTTGCAGGAAAATTGAGTCTGGTCAGTAACAACATCCACTGATTGTTTTTATTGTCTTTAGCCTATCAAAACATGGCATGCAATTATGCCAGGAAAAGTAGAGAACAGCTTAAATGTTAGAAAGACAATAATTACAAATAAAATTTGATGTTATAATTAAGGCATATGCTACTTAATCAAGACTATGATATTCTAAATCTAGTGTTAAAATTACAACATATTATGACGAGTCAAAATACAAGGTTGCAAGGTATACAGATGTGGATTTATTAGTAAATGTACAGTACAGTAAACTTAAAGCGAGATAGTTAAAAATGACCATTGCTGTGTCAGATAGTTTGGATTACTGAAGACATTGGTGACCAGCTTTCCTCTAGTGGCATCATGAGGTTGTCATTTGTGGCTTTTTGTTGTCATTTGTGGCTTATGTTTTGACTAGTAGCCTATTGAAATTTGGTACAGAGATTAATGTCCCTGCCCAGAGGATGAATCCTACTGATTTTAGTGATACCCCCTGAGCTTTCTTCTAGTACCAGTACAAGGTCAAATACTACCTGATGACATTCCCATTCAACTTCGATAACTAAGATGATTAACATCACAAATATCATACCTGCTAAATGTCATAATTTCAGCAGCCCTCATTGTGAGCATTTTAGCCTGCTGATGTTAGCGTTTAATTCAGCCACAAAGGAAGGCCAACATGACTGCAGAATTCTACTATCTCACGTTTTTGTCTGAAAAGGATTCTGACTTTCTTAGTTTTAACTTCGAGTCAAATGTAATTTAATTTTTCTAATTTCCATATTTTGACTTACATGGATTTACTATACTATACATTTTTAACTTATCGCTAACTTTATCTGGCATAGAGTTGCCTTCATAAAACAAATGTTTGTTTTGGAAGACACTTTTTATTTTATTTTGACTGTTAATGATGCATTTCACATGGATGATGTCGTAGAGCAAAATTACACCCATGCTTTAACAGTTAAGTTAAATAATAACTATTTGTATCGTGAAATTCTGCATGTGTTCAGAGCTTAAAAAGCGGCATTGCCCGAGGCTAACTCTGTGCATTGGTGCTGCCCTGAACTACAAAACAAGCCTACCTAATTTCCAATCAGATTAATTGGACAGGTACCTGCGGCGGACCTAGCTGAACTTCAGGAGCTGCAGCCCACCGCCATCAAGCATAAAATGGTATAGTAACTTAATTTTACTTATTTACCACGCTGAATTCGCACTACACATGAATTCATCATGTTTAAGCTAAGTTTGTTGTTATATCTTTCTTCAGGCTGGAGTTTTAGGAATGCACTCCTTTACAAAAGAGCTAAGTTTAGCTGATGTTTTCGCTGAGGACTCTGAAAATGAGCGAACATTTTATGGCTTTTCTGACAGCGAACTCATCGACCACTGCAATGAGGTGAGCAGTAATTTGACCTCAAGTAATTTATGTCTTCACATTGCCAGATTGTAAAAGTAAAATCTTAAATCTAACGTTAATAGTAATAGACGCTTTTTTTAACGATATAATGCCGTCAAATCAGGAATATTAATTACCCTGTAGGGATTTGTCACTTCATTCATTGTGTTCATGTTCATTTAAATGCAGCTAACAGACAATGCCTTTTATTTGCTTCTATTGCAAGGAGTTTTGACAACAACAGGGCAATGTTACTGTAAACGATAGTGTAAAAGATGCATCATTAGCCAAATGAGAAATGATAAAATAATCTCTATTTATGTCAATCAGAATTCAGATTTAGAAGATGAATCCCAGACTGACCTTTTCCCCAAGGAACAGAAAGCCACATCTAAATCATCTTCTGGTGCCCAAACCTTCAGGCTGAGGGTGGCTCTCCGCTCCACTGCTTCTACCATGCAGTCCACTGATGATGAGGGTGGAGAGGAAGAAGAAAAGATGACAAAACAGGGAGGGATGAAGAAGGCAGGAAAGACCAGTAGGGCAAAGTTAAAGAAACATGTTAAGTTTGAGGATGAAGAGACCCCAGTGGCTCCTTCTGAGGAGCGTGGATCTGATTCGGCAGAAGATGTATCGGATTCTTTCCTGGCCAAGAGACAACAGAACATCAAGGCCAACAAAGCAATGGTAAACCAGAAAGACACATACAGTATAGTACTATTTGAAAATTGACTGACATATCTGTGTTTATTTAAAGCTGTGCTTCCCAAACTAGTGCCTAAGAATATTCAACTTAAAAATGACAAATTATTATAATTGTGTCACAAGAATAATATACCAAGGCACACCTTGCCTTTAAAAGTGTTGATGTTGCTGACAGATTTGCACTGACTCAAGATGTTTGTCATCTGCCATGTCTCTTAATTCTTTTTATTCTCCCTGTTTTTTAACAGTTGGCCCAGCTGATGGCAGACCTTTACAACATGCCAGGAGGTGCAGGGTTACTGAAAAAACAAGCAGGCAAACACAAAACAAAAGAGAGAAGTTCTGTGAGTAGATCATAACTGCCTAACGATCCAGTGAGTTTTATCCCAAGGTTGATCATCAATAATCAGTAAAAGGGATCGTAGACTAAAAGTAAGATACCCCCCCACTTTTTCTAGCTTAGGCGGTAAGGCCTTGAACAACATAAATGTACCCATGCATGGTGACTTTATCCAACATCGCTTGCAGCGTCCACCACGCTCCGGTGCAGCTAGAGGAGAGAGGAAGAACCCAGAGCGGACGACTCGCAGACAGACCCGCTCTATGGGGGGAGGTGCAGATCCTTCAGCACCTAAGGAGGAAGAACTAGAGCTCAGCTTGGAGGAGGAGCTGCTGGAGGTCAGCTCGGCCATTTAGGATTTTGCATGGATGCATTCACAAAAAATCATTGGGATGAGTAATGAGAGTGAAAACTGTAGTCTTTATATTTGTATCAATATGTTGTGACCTCCATTTTTCTATTTTATCATATAACAGTATCAATTTCCGTGTAAAACTTCAAGCTAAATAAATGACTATTTTCAACTTTGTGTTCCAGGTACGCCGAGCCCCACAGCAACGTGGCGCCACACGGCCTAATCAGTGCAAACCTCATTTTATCCGTCCTGTTGAGGACATCACAGAGGCTGAGCTTCAGCTGGTTGCAGATAACTTGACTGAGAAAGTCTACAACAGAGTCACAGTGAGTTCTCATCCCAACCGCAGTTCTTTCTCAGTATATTGGGGAAAAAATGTGCCAATATAATGTTACTTTGTAGCCAAATCAGTTAAGCCAGCAACCACTAACAAGATCAGTGATAGTTTTGGTTCAGAGTCCTGATATTTAAGGAAGAACTGCTGAGATCATCAGGTCACTACCAGGTGGCAAAGTCTCCTTTACTGAAGTCTAAAAATCTTGCTCTCTTATCAGAGTTAATAAAAATAGCGGTGAACCTGTCAGGCATCTCTGTTGTTAAGGTTTCTTTGTGTGTTGTCAGGGCTCCACATGTCATCAGTGCCGCCAGAAAACTGTTGACACCAAGACGTGCTGCCGCAGTGAGGACTGTCGGGGGATTCAGGGTCAGTTCTGCGGGCCGTGCCTGAGGAACAGATACGGGGAGGATGTCAAGAAGGCGCTGCTTGATCCGGTCAGAGTGCTGACACACTGACATACACCCTACACCTGTACAGATTCACACATTGTTTCAGTATTTAATGTCAGTGAGTAAGACTGTGTGGAGGGCAAATTTTCTATAACAAAGGTACATAGATTTAAGGGGAGGGTTTAACACAGATGCAGTTTAAAATGGCGGCTGTCTCTCTTTATTTTTTATTTTTTATTTTTTTGCCTAATTCAAGTCCAACACTTGAGATTTGATTTTGAATGTTGGATCATTTGTTTATGTTATGTGTCACCATGTCACAAGGGCACCCACAACCGCTGTTGATGGATTAGAATATCCATGGGCTGTACACAGGTCTTGTCTCTCTGTGCTGTTCATTTCACAGTAGTAGTACCTGTACTGTAAAGTTAAACTTGAAAAAAAACTTCTCATCCCACTTAGTTTAATGTTTTAACCATTTGGTTATCTCCCCAGGAGTGGAAGTGCCCTCCCTGTCGTGGCATATGCAACTGCAGCTTCTGCCGCCAGCGTGAGGGCCGCTGCCCGACTGGCATCCTGTTCCCTCTTGCTCAGTACCACGGCTTCTCGGACGTCCACTCCTACCTCAGCAGGTGGGGAACTACAGCGGAAGATTTTGTTTGACTAATTCAGGTGTCAACTAGGGCTGAACGATTTTGGAAAATCTAATTGTGATTTTTTATTTATTTATTTTTTACCAATATTGTGATTTAATTAGATTAATTTTTACACCCTTTACCTTCTGTATTATTCAAAACGGACAAGCAGCAAATCAGTGTATAGTATGACCAACACAATATTAAATAGATTAAACACACTGATCTATCTTGTGAGTCAGGCCTGTGTTATGATGAAATTAGGTGATTTATTATTATTACTATGAGCAATGGTGGAGAAGTATCAAATTATAATATGAGAAAGATAATTCGATAGTCAAGTCATGGCATTAAATAATATATCATCAGGTCAGCCTATACACCACAAGAAAAAAACACAGTTCACCACAGTGTATTATACAGTAAGTGCTCAATACAAAACCCACAGTTCAACCAACAATTAATGTCCTTATCTCAGTTCAAATCTCCCTGGACTCATCTTTCTATATCCCAATAAGCAAACGAAAAATACTCAGTTTGAGGTTCAGTTCAAAAGTTGGCCAACGAAAATAAAACCAAGTGACGCCTCTCGTGTTTAATACACAAGCTTAGTAATTCTCCGACACCACCGGAGTTCCCTCGCAGCCTCCGATGCTGGTGAGCAGCTTAGGTGACCAGATGAGAATGGATGAAATTCGGGCCGAGGGGGGTAACGATACATTATTTGTGTTCATGCAGTGCTCTGTCTGTTAGGAAAAACACAACTGTAGATATGTAGGTAAATCATGATCTTTTACTTATATTTTTTTATTTTAGCCTACTTTATCAGCGCAGTGCAACGCGCGTGTCAGATCTCTCCGCAGTGGTTGCCTGAAACTACACTTTCCCTGTCCTCCAGCGGGACAACTAAAAGGGGAAAAGAGCACAAGTGTTACTTTGTGGCTATAACAACGCCGTTGACATAATGTAAGCCTACATATAACCAGCAACCCCTGCTGGAGCACGAGAACGACACAACAATCAGTATTTACTGATTAATTAGGCTATAATCAAAACTCATGTTAGGTCTAATTTTCGGGACGAACCGGACAGGAGTCTGGACAACTGTTCGTAATTTGGGACTGTCCCGAATTTTCTGTTGTGCATTTTTCTTGCGCGAATGGCCCGACGATTTCACCCACCCAAGTTACTTGCGGGTGCTACTTTCATTCCCTGTGTCAGCTTCTGTCAAGGCCATTATACAAGTCAAGGTACAGCGTAATGTGCGAAGTTGATGCTTCGTCTGTAGGCTGCTTTACTTCTGGGTGTCATTTGATCAGAGTGTAATCGCACCCTTGGCGATTATAAAATCTCATATCGCAAATGCAATTAATCGTTCAGCCCTAGTTGACTATTGATTACTGTAAAAGCAACATCCAATTCATAATTCCTTTTGTACAATAGAAATTACTAGGGGTGTGAATCTCTAGGCACCTTTTGAATTCCAGTTCAGAGGGCTACGGTTCGATCCTTGAAAAGCAATTACTAGCATATTGGCAATGATAAATAAAATCAGTATAGTTCCATCATAAAAATATAACCTGATAATTCCTAAAATGCACATATTTAGTCCAGGTGTTTGCCGAATACGCTGTAATTTTATTTATTTTTTTATTCTGCTGCAAATCCACCTTAGAGGAACAGGAAGTGTTTGAACTGACAAACACCTACAATGTGTTTTGTCTCCTACAGCCTCCGTAACAAATTGAAGAGTGAGGATAACGATGTATAGATGTGACATCAACAGCAGGGGGAGCAATTTTTTACTTCTCTGAATTAAAGTTTAGTCTTTTAAGTCCTAGTCAAATGTAAACCTTTTAATTTTTATGTGAATAAAATATTTTTTGATTAGTTGTGTGAGTGGCATTTTTTTTTCAAAGAAATGAGACAAAATATATTTATAATTTTAATCCAGCTGTTGGCATTTGCAGTAGTTGTGTACACACTAAAATCCCTTATTTAAAACAGGGCAAAAAAAATAAGAGCACTTGTTGTCCAATGAACTTAAATCTATAGTTACAAAAAGAGTTTTTAAACAGATTTTCTGACAATGCAAGTTACAATTATCTTTCTAAAATTAAAGCACAATTCTGAACCAAATAACTATTTCAACAGGTGAGAAACATTTCAGGAAAAAATCTTGACCCTTAATATATTTTGCAACTTACTTATTTGGACAACAAAGGGATGTGTGTCCAAGGTTTGCCTCAAGCTGGATATTTTCCAGTTACAATGCATTACAAGAATAAAAATTAGAAAGTTCATGGACCAAAGAAAGATTTCCTAGTTTTACTTATAAAAAGAGTATGAACCTTTGGTTTGAGCTTACATATTTATGCTGTCTGGACATTATTACAAAATACTTCACTCTGACCAGATATGACTGAAGAGGAAGCACTTTTCCACAGAGAGACCGCTACTGCAAGGCAAAGTATCAGGTGACAAGTATACCACAGGAAAAAAGTACTGTAATGTATCTGGACTGTATAGAATACATTATTCTATGACAGAAAGGCTCTTAAGTTTACACATTTAATCTACATATATAAAAGTAATATAAGATTAAGATTGATTGTGCATGAGAGGTTCATACAACTAAAAGGCAATCTCTTGTAATCGTGTAAGATGATCCCGCCTAAGCTTAGAATTTCTTTAGCCTTTACATTACCAAAAAACATATACACAAAAAAATCAAAATGGTTTTGCTATGATAAACATATCAAAGCATGATGGCTTGAATGTGAGTACCTACAAAGAGGTTAAAGAGTTATTCTTAGGATTTCAGTGGCCTGACACACCTACATCCTCACACTGATTAGTGCTTCTGGCTCTGACCTGACCTCATGTATTCCAGTCCTCCTGTAACGGTCGACCTGAAAATGCTTGACATTATTCCTACAATACTGGGATTGTTATTTTGTCAACAGATGGTTCTCCCAACACTGCAACCGCAGAAATGTAAGAACCAAATATTTGCTGCTCACAGTCGTTAGAAGTTCAGTTTTTAGGGGTGAATTTAGCATTTCGGCCAATGTGGGCCAGTTAACATGAGGAGCACGCCTGATAACAGCAGCCCAGTTTTAGAAGTCAGACACCTGAGGTGAGGAGGGAAAGGTAGCGAAACTCACAGCCTTGGACACAAGGCTCAGAGTCTAACTTAGTAGTGTCATCTCTTACTAAAAAAGTTTGTAGAGAGAATATTACTAGCCACAAATTCAACATCAGGTGTGCCGGTCTGTGTGCTTTTATTTCAATCCCACTAAGTAAGATTGGGTCATCATGTGGGACAAATGTTAGTGTAGTGCCATTTCCATTCAGGGGAAATACGATTTCATTATTTCTAGTCTAACATTTGAATCCAATTCTGACCCTTAAATGCCACAGATATCTAAATACAAGATGGAAATCCATATCCCTGCCTCAGTTCTCAAATCCAATAGTGTCTGTTGTGTTACATCTGTGACCACCTCTCCTGTCTGAAGCCTTTAAAAAGGTTCTGCATCTGCAGTTGGACGTGCCCTTTTTAACCCTAAATGTCCCAGTGCAACATCTACAAAGGCCGTCTTCCTACTCCACAGTCCTTAGTAGCTGCTGCCGTTCATGTGGTGAAGGTCCACCTGCATCATGTTGATCCCGCTGCTAGTTAATCGGGCTATGCTCTCTGCAGATAAGGTTTCCATGGTGACAATGGTGTGCTGGTCACTGGCCGACACTGCTCCCGTTTCGACTTTCGTTACTGCCACAGGGGACGCAGCGTCAGTCGAGCCAGTGGTGCTGCTGGCCATGGCCTTCTTGTTTAAGTGGGTCTTGATGTGCTTGGAGAGGTGATCGCTACGCATGAAGCGTTTGGGACAGTCTGGGCAAACAAACCTTTTCTCACCTAAAAAAGGAGGGAGAAATAAAAAAATATATAAAAATAGCTGAAGCTGTTATTACCAGACTATGGCTCTTGGCTATGCCGTTAAATATGTCAATGCATGAATGCACTGTAGTGTTCTTTTTTTAAATATTTATTTTGGGGGAAATAAAGTTATGCAAGATATTATGTAAGAGTCAAGTAGATCATTAATTCAAAAGTAGCAACTAACAATTCTTTTCCTCATCAATAATCTGTCGGTTACTATCTTGATCATTTGGCCTATCAGAGGCACAATGTCCCAAAGCCTTAATTGACATTCAATTGACTTGTTTTTCCAACCAAACGTCCAAAACCCACAGATAGTTAATATCATACAAAACAAAAAAAAACAACCCCCCCTATCAAATAGTCACATTTGAGAATCTGGAGCCAGTAAATATTTGGAATTTGTGATTTAAAATCTGACCTAAGCAATAAATCGAATATCAAGAATTGCCAATACATTTTCTGTTAATTAACAAACTGATTTAGTGTTTCAGCTCTAATTAATCCTGTTGCCAAAAAATGGATTCCATTAACTGTTGCAAAGAAGTATGCACATTGACTTATCCTGTCTCTGGACTTGGTATCTTTAATATTTGTAGTTGTGTGAAATTGCAGGTCCTTAACATAATGTCAAATCTAAAATAGATCCTCGGTGTCACCTGTGTGCGTCCTCTTATGGCGCTGAAGCTCATCAGAACGGGTGAATCGTTTGCCACAGAAAGACCAGCCGCAGACGAAGGGGCGTTCTCCTGTGTGCCAACGGAGGTGGGCCCTCAGGTGAGATGTCTTGCCATAGATCTTCCCGCAGCCAGAGATGTGACAAATGTGCTGCTTCTTTTTAGTCGGGTCACTGCAACAAAATCAGAGTTAGTGTGTTACCGGGTTCTATGAGGAGGCTACGCACAACTGTTTTAAGTAGTAAAACTAATTGCAAAGCTCTTCAATGGTAAGACAAACTTTTGCTTTACCGTACATACTGACAACAGTTCCAAATAACTGTAGAACAAAAATAGCATGGATAATTGTGTAACATGATAAAAGGAATTACTTTCTGAAGTGGCTACTAAATTAAGTTCCATAACATCTATCTTTACAAAGACATAATTGGGTTTACACATTCCCAATAACTCATTATTGATGTCATAGTTAAGGTGGTGTACTGGATTACACTATATTGAGGCGTTTCTAATTTTTTGCCACTCCTATTTACACACACACGGTTGAACAGAATATTAGACCTCAATACAATGCACATCACTGTGACCCTCAAAGTAAACTTATATTTCAATGAACACCTATTTGACAATGTCAACAAAAAACGCACATTATTAGGCACTATAACAGTGGAGATTATGTCAGATTGCACTGCACTGTACAGGTGTTTCTAATACAGTGGTTAAGTGACATACCGCCCTTCTCCATCCTTGCAGAAGGGGCAGGTACAGGCTTCCCTGCGGTTACGCCGTCCTTGAGGTTGTGGGCTTATATCCTCATCATCCATAGCTGTACTGTCGTCCAAACTTTCTCCACCTGTCTGCAAGGCCTGCTCTCCTGTAGTGATGGAATCGAAAGTAAAGTGTGAGATCCATCCTTTAATAAAACCACAACACAGTGCAGGATGAGAAAAGTGTGGTAGACGTTAGCAGACAGAGTGATGGACTTGACATGAAAGTATTCACAATTTGGATTCATTTTTATGAACAGCTGTTTTGTTTGGTGGACCCTTACAGACTTAAGTAATGTAAATAGTCAAGGTACAGACATTCAGTTTAACAAGTGCTTCAAAGGTAACGGGAGTCTGCACTTTTTTTCCGGTTACACTGGTAAATCTATTAGACTTTGGGGCTTGTTATTTCTGTTAAATGAACTGAACTATTGAATTGTGGAGAATCTAACAATGTGTAGCATGCCCATACTGACATATTGATCATACATTTAAACATTAATATTTGTATGCACGAGCAAAGCAGCAAAAGCATCCAAGCAACTTCTATAAAAACCAGACAAGGTGTTTAATCTAGGCCTGCGTTTGTCAGTGTGTTCCCACACCAGTCCAGTAAACAGGGTAGGCGGCTATTTGTGACTCTGCTATTAACTGAAGTTTCTCATTATACACATTATTATTTTTCTAAAGATGTTTCCACTAAGAAAATCCACTCCTCAAAAAAATTACAGCTTGCTTGTATTTTAAAACCTATTAAGAAAATCCAACATCCAAATAATAGAGGGATCCTTAATTAATGCCTTTATAAAAAAACAGCAGGTACACTAATAGAGTAAACCATTTACATTTATGAATGTTATAAATGTGTGCTGGCCTCAACTGTATGTTGCCATTGTCTAATATTTAGGTCTAAGATCTATTGCAAGGAATTTCAAGTGATAGAATTTCACCTATTATTTCCCAATATTTCTTAATTTAAGGGCATTTGCAGTAGCTTAATTCAATATTACTTAAATAATGTTAAACCCAGGGTGTTCAGAAGAGTACTATTTCAATATGAGTAATACAGTGAGTTATATGAGAATATACACTCTAATGCCAGATAGCCTGAGGCTTTAACTACTATGCCAACGTAAACCGACACTAATGCGTAAAAACTCCCGCCATTCAGTACTGTTTGAGCCCAAAAAAGGCCTACTACATACACAGAGCATATTACATGCGCTACAAACAGACCCAATGATTCCTCACAAACATTATGATTTGATAAAATGTAGACTAGCAAGCATATAAACATAATGGGAGGGACTGCCAATAGCAGATCTAAAGAAGGGTTTATACATGATAAAAGGCTGCTGTAATATGGGTGGGGTCCAGTTACAATCGTCACATACTGTTATACAGTACTGTAATCGTCGAAGAGATGCAGTGTCACCTAGAACAGGAATATGATATTCCACACATGTGTGCAGTAAACAGCTTAGGGAAACACTTGGCCAGCTGAACTGGTTAAACCAGTATAGCACACCTAACACACAAAGAGCAAAAAAAAAAGCAAAAGAAAAAAAGAGATAAAATCCTGAGATACAAGATACTCAGAGTAAACATCTGGGATGAAACTCAAATACAGCCAGCAAACTTAATTGTCCAGACTACTTAACAATTTACTCGGCTCAACTGCCTGTTGGGCTACTGCTATATTATTACTGTGTACTATAGCTGAAGGTTAGTTGCTGGTTATCTGTGTTATCTAAAACAACTGAAACTAAACACAATCAAGGTTAATTTCAGCCTCTGTTATTTTGACCATGCCTGAAAAGTCATGACTACAAATGGCATTCAAAATAAAAAACAATTCAGTTCAGAAATATGAATGGTCCTGCATGAGGATTACATCATTTAATACAAATAAAAGTCCTTCATAAAAGTGTCCACTGGGTTTTCCTGAGCCACTAACAGCTCAACATGTTTGAAACACAAAAACTGTAAATTTAATATACTGAGTGTTAATGTAGCTGTCTTTTCAAAATAATGTAATATTGGTATGTATACTATAATATTATGTGTACAGTTTATATACTGAACACCAATTGTTTCTGGAAAGCAGGCTACTGACTGACCTGTGCTGGCGATTGTGATGGGAACAGTCTGCAGCTGGTGCATCTGCAGCCCAGAGCCTCCAAGTGTGTTGAGATTTATGGTCTGAATGCCTGGGATCTGCACTGTGTTGACAGACACTGCTCCAGCTGCAGCAGATCCCTGAGCCTGGCCAAGTTGGGGGAGAGACTGCACTGGGGCCAGCGTGATCTGCGGTCCCGTTGGACTCTGGATCTGAATGGTCTGCCAGCTGACCTGGCCATTGGGGCCTACAGTGCGCAGGAGGATGGGGCCTGTGTTTGGCATAATTTGAAGATTTTGAAGCCCTTCCTGGCTGAGTGTTGGGGTTGCAAATACCTGACCGCCAGCGGCCGTGACAGTGCCGGCCTGGATGGTCTGGAGGGGGGTTCCACCTTGGATAACCTGCTGAGGCTGGATAAGGATCTGCTGTGGGTGCTGTCCGTCTCTGTTGTCTGGCTGTATTGGGACACCCAGAGAAGCTGCTGCGTTATGCTGGAATGTCCCGGTCATCACTCCATTACTGTTGTGTGTTTGGGTCATTCCGTAAGAAGTGGAAGTCTGCGTGGTAACGGTGGATGCACTTGTCATGTAACCTGCCCCGCTGGACACTGGATGCTGCGATTGCTGTTGCTGTATAAGTTGGTTGCCCCCTGCATCGCCGCCACCATTTCCATCTCCCACCGTACCACTTGTTCCAGTAGTGACGGGCAATAGAGTGATGTTTCCATTTAGTGACACAGGCATATTTGCCAGGAACTGGGGCTGGTTTTGTAACACGCCATTGCCTAGGCTTATATTTTGAATAGGAATGGCTCCCTGAAGGAGACTGGGCATCGTTATGATGTTTCCTGCTGCACCAGCTCTGTTGGATGTGGTTATGATCTGCTGGCCGCTAGGAGAGGACACTATCTGAAACTGCTGCGCTTGTCCTGCATTAGAATCCTGCTGAGCATGGGTCAACTGCAGTGGCTGGCCATCTACTGTCTGAAACTGGGGAATAACCTGGTACTGAATGTTGGGCATCATGCCTGATATGGTGGTAAGGAGCTGCTGACCCTGCATCGATGGAGCCTGAGCTACTACATATTGCTGTGGCTGATGCTGCTGTCCCTGAGTGCTTGCAACAGCTACTGATGACAGCACCTGTCTGCTCTTGCCTGTGTCTCCTCCTGTCATTACCCCTGAGGAGTCAGTGGTGATGGTGTTAGTGCCTGAGGATGATTGAACGCTGAGAGGGATAACCTGCCAGCCGTTGGCACTAGAGGTGTAAACACCCTGGTTTAGGTCCAGCTGTTGCTGCTGGTTTTGTTGGTCTGCAGGTGAATCGTTCTCTCCTGGGGTGTCAATTCGACTGCACGTGGCTGCTAACAAAGCAAGTGGAGATGGCTGTTGGGAGTCCTGGAAAGTGAATACATGAAAAGCAGAACAGAAATAATTTATATAGTAAAAGTACATTCTTACTATCTAACATACATGTTAATGCTGCTGACAAAAATATATAAATAGCTGAAACAATGTCCATTCCTATTTAGAGCAATCTAACATTTAACGACAGTTCAAATTTGAATACTAAAAAGGAAATAATACCAATATAGGGTTTAATACAATTAAAAACAATAGCCATAATTAAAAGTGGACCTGATAAAACAGGGTTTCCAGAAGTGATTTAAAAAATTAGTAAGATCCAAAGTAGAAGAACATGGACTGAAAAGGTCAAAAGGATGTTTTAAAAAATAAAATAATATTACTGTGATTTAAAAAAAAAAGAAAAAAGATTTCCAATTCATGTGATCATGTGCATTGTAAATGCCAATCGCTTCATGCAGTAACACTCTCTAAAAGCCATTCATTATATTAAAACAATTTTTGGTCTAGCAAATCTCTTTCCAGCACTTCTCAGACAGTGGGGCTGGAGTGAGGAGTCCTGGGGGAAGCAGGGTGGGAGAGTATGGGAG
>JAPMOB010206202.1:0-15053 GCA_029875015.1 Lepomis gibbosus | reverse complement strand
CTCCCACACTTTATTTTGCCCTATAAACTGACACACTCCTCTAGCCACCCCCTCCAAGGCCAGCCAAATGGGCCGAGCGAAACGCACATGAAGTGCCGGGGTTTGACGGGAACACCCCGTGTGGGCGAAATTTACCTGCCCACTCCCCACCCCAGTGACATGTGCTCTGGATAGAAAATCAACAACCCGTGCAAGTGTTAACACAGATGAACTACATAATAAAACAATCCCATAGGAAAGACGGGTGCATTTTTTGTAAAAATAAAAAATAAAAAAAACAAACACAAAAAGGGCAGTAAGGTTAATGTTTCTCGGCTGGCAATCGTCTGATTTGACAAACCACGCACGTTCTTTAACCTACCTGTGAATTTGTGTTTCGCTTTTGACTGAAGCCTCCACCGCTCTCCACAGCGGCCATTTCACCCTGCTGCTGATCTGCGGAAGAGTTTGTAAGATCACGTATCTTAAAGTAGTTAACTTAACTTATGGTGAAACAGCCGACTATCAAACTGAGTCAACGTTAACATTCAACTGAGGAAAAACACAGTACGCATGGTTGACCTCACACAACTAACTAAACTTAATGGTTTTTTTTGTAGTTAACGAGAAGAAATTACTAGTAGAAAATGCAAGGAAATCCAAGCCACAAATGTTTGAAGGGCCAGCTAGCCTACATGCTAGGCTAACATGAATTCACCATAACAGTAATGTTAAGAAACAGTTACGTAAAGAGACCGACAGAGTTTAAATTGCGCCACTATAGTATGTATATAACTAGATAGTCCGCTCACGGGAATTGGATTAAGTTTAGTTAAATTATTGTGTAAGCAGCAGGTATTGTCAATTAAGAACAAAAGCTACGTTACGTTACTGTTGAACAGCTAGCTAGCTTTATTTGGTTGGCTAAATGTTGTTAGCTAAGTGTCGACAATTAGCAGTTAAGTAGTTTTTAAATGCTTGAGACGTTAGCTAAACTATACAAAATGCTTACAACAGTGAGTGAATTTCAAACAATATACTTTGATTTTACTTTCAACAGTTAATTCAATGCTTCAGTCACAACATGCCACTGAGTTTTAGAAAAAGTTAACTTACTGCTCATAATTTGAAGACGGGAGGAGTTTCTCTGGTCTTTTTTCGAGTTGACAACTTTTCACAACTTCACACAAACTTGACGGGCTCCCCCTATGAAGGAGGGAGAGGGGTGCGCTCGATTTATGAACCAGTGCAGCCTGCCGACTTCACGGAGCACGAACACTGACCAGCAAATAGCATTTACGCAGTTCAATTTCAATCGTTGACATTATAGTTTGACAAAATAGTCTTAACTCAAGGCGCACTTACTAGATCTTTCATTATCCTCATCAGAGGATGGGGTTTACATTAAGAAGGTAGTTATTTCATCAACGTTTTATGCAATATCATTTCTCCAAACGTTGGCCTTAGTTTATCGTTCAAATGTATTTGTTATACTGACGTAAAGGTTTAATACTGTCGCAAAATCCGCCATTGCAGACCCCATGCCAGAACCGTATTAACTACATTCAGTAAGTCTTCTGTTACGATAAAGACAGCTGACGCTGTGCTTGAAATTCAACTTAATTTTAATGCATTTTGGCACCTGGGGATAATCCTGTCGCACTACCACAGTAGCTAAAAGAAGCGCACCCCTCTGGGGCCTACTTGCGAAGGATTGCAGCTTTCCTCCAATGGAAAAGGTCGTTTCTGCCATCGACAGTTAACTATCCAATGTAATTTAGCCAAAGGCGGCGAATTGGGCGGGACCAAGCAAGGTAGGTTGTACAGCTGAGTATGATTGACGTTGGGTTATCCGTTTTCCGCTTAAAAGACGCCATGAGTAAATGTGTTTACAATAAAAAAAATATATATTTCCCCTTACTCCATCTGTGATATTTTCTTATGATTCAATAGATGGACGATGCCGCGGCCCATGTCTTGTTTTGTACACGGACGTGGTGAAGGAGGAAGGCGGACTGGGCATTTAAGTCTTGCCTCCGTGGCCACTGGCCACTCCCTGGTGGCGCCCTGTGGGCTGGAAAACAGCAAGGAGGCGGGAGGAGTCGGTCAGGGTGGAGGAGAAGAGACCTCATCACATTCAAACACTGGCTGTAACTGAGCTGGGAGGAGAAAATGGCTCGCTTGTGGGAGGGCTTGTATTATTGGGATGTGCGAGGGGCTGTCAGTGAAGCAGCACATGTGCCCATGTAAACAGGACAGAGGGTGGAGTCCTTCCTCAGGCCAAGCCAGCATCCACCCAACTCTGTCAGAAATCAAACACTGATATTAATTCGGTAGTCATAGATGTGACTATTTTACCTATATATTTCCAGATCGCCTCTACACAAAGCACACCCTATCAGGTCTAACCACTGTATAAAATAACAATGCATTATTTCAGTATACAGCATCTGGCTGCCAGCTTGCACCATGCACTGACTTTATTTAGCAGTGGAAGTATTTAGATCCTTTACTTAAGTAGCCAAAGTAGCAACATCACAATGTAAATATTCCATAATGAACTAAATAATGTTTTAAAGCAGCAAAAGTATAGCTTTATCATCATGCAGCAGAATGCCCAATGTGTTATTATAGCTTATATTATATTATTGCATTAATTATAACTGATGCATTAACATATAGCCTAATTAGCATATTACTCCTGTAGTTTGTCAACGTGGAGGTAATTTCAACTACTTTTCACATTGTTGGGTAGTTTAATCTATAACAAACAACATGTTTTATAAGTATACAACAGTTTCTATGTAGGCTTACGATATGCCTTTTTCACTGCAGATATTTTGACTAGGAAAAGCACAGGTGTTGCTAATAACATTAATGATGGCTCTGTTCTAGTCAAATGTCCCAGTAAGCCCTGACAGTGATCCAGCATGCACTATACCAGAACCCTGAAACTGAAGGGAATGGAATTCTGTCCTATATCTTCTGCAAAATAAGGAGTAACCTTAACTATCAAATGCCCTTTAGTGGAGCATCTAATGGTAAAGTAGAGTGCACAGTAAAAATACCAAGTAGCTACAAGTGCTTTACAATTGTATGTGAGTACACTACTTACTAATCAGTATCAGCTTTATTGGCCAAGTATGTGTTTACATACAAGGAATGTGACTCCGGTTTTAAGTTGCTCTCAATGTTATGCACAGAACAATTTACAGGAAGACAGCTTAAAACATATAAAAAAGCTGAACAAAAATGCATAAAAATAAACAGAGAATTATTATGTACAAGTACAATTGTATATTGAAATATATATTAAAAAGCAACAATGACCAGACACATAGGCTGTTTTGTAGATTGTAAACAAAAATTAGTGCAAAGGAATGGCATGAAGTGGGTGTGTAAATGTGCTTAGATACTCTCAATCACTTTCCTTTAGTTCCTTTCTATTTCTCCACTACTTTCCTTGGACATGCAAAATTCATAAGTCAGTCTACCATTTTTGTTTTATCTCAGTTTAAGAAGGAAAAATGTTTTCTATTTGTAAAAGCTTTCCACAAAATCATACATGGCCTCTGTTGCATCTGTTACCAGTTTCTCTTAAATCACCCTTTATAAAGGCCCTATTTAACTAATGGCTTTATTAACATGAACTAAGGCTTTATTAATCAGTTATAAACATGAATAGGAATGAATGACTATTTGTTTATTCAAGTGTGTTCTTACCTGACATTATTTACCTTCAGTGGCAAGAGAAAATAAAAAGAAAGAAACCAGCATAACCAACATGTGTCAAACACATCATTAATAATAATTAATCAGTAATACTCATGATGTGTCAAGAGTTTCTCCAACAAGCCATCAGGTTAGCACTATTATAGTAAATTTAAGTCATTAAAAAGGCAGGAAACCATTAGTAGGCAGGTACAAATGTTAATAAACCACTATGTTAATAGAGGGTGAAGAATTTCTCACTTTCCAATATGTCCTCTGTAATTATAAATGCCAATAGGTAACTGTTAAAGAAATCTTTCAATATCCAAGAGTGTAGTTAATAAATGTTAATAAATGTGTTAATTAATATATTTAAATAACCTGAAGTGGTCAAACAGTCCACTGGAGGAAATTTCGATGAACTGAAGGGACAGTGTTTGATGGTGAAGGAGGACAAACAGCAGCCACACCTTGGCAACTGAAAAGTTGTCTGATAGTAATTTAATTTATAAAGCATTAGTAGGCTAACTATACATTAATTAGTTACTTATTATGTTCCCATTATAGCGTGCGACTTGGTGAAAATGGTGCCGAGAGGTTCTCGTGAAATTTATTAGTTTAGTGATAAGTCAATTTATTGTCAGCTACAGCATCTCATGATAAGAGATTATTTCCACGCACACAGGCCCCAAAATAAAAAGCTATAAAGTCGTTTAAAATACGAACTCGAAAGGATAATAAAGTCATCATTTTACAAAGATAAAAGCTATTTGTGACATATAGGAGTTGCGCTGCAGTTTATAGGCCTTAGTTTGCCTATCTTGCGAATGACGTTGTTTTTATGGTTTTAATCATTTCTGTTGCATAATCAACCTTTACCTGCCATTTCCAAAAAACCTGTTCGAGTGCCTGCTCGTGTCTCTGCAGGATGTGTCGCAGCTGCGGCCCACGCTGATAAAACGGTTGTATGTATTCACATGAGATGCAAAGTCACTTCCTACTGGCTGCTCAAAACCAAAATCATCTGTGATGATGCGCGCAACCACGAACCATGTAAGCTTGCTGCCATGGCTGAGAAGCAGTTAACAGAAACTCGTAGGCTAATCGCGAATTAATCAGTGAAAGCACGAGCAAGCTGAATGCAGTTTGAGAGTTTGCAGATAAGTTTCAGCCGCCTCAGCCTGCGACAACAGGAAGCGAGAGAAAGAGCGCCGGGGACAGAACTGAAACCTGCCTCCATGAAGGTAAGCAGCTTTTCTTTTGTCAAGTTTATTCCTATTTTGCTTTGAATGGGAGATTTTAAAACTCTTATGAGGCCTTCATAATTCAGCTGAAATTTAACAATGATCACACACTGTAGTCACCTTTTTATCGCTGGTTATAGAGAAAAGTTGATTTCATTTCAATTTATATGTTTTCTGTTGATCAAAATTGTATTTCTGGCTGCATGGTTGGGCTCATACATTAGACAACTAGGACTTTCACATATATTCATCCTTTGCAGGTTTTTATTTAAATTGTTTTTTGCATGGATCTATTTGTCACTATATTTGTGTTTGTATCTGTGTTTATATGTCTACATCCTTACATAATTTTTATAACTACGATCTTTTTTTACTTGAAGCATTCAGATATTTTATTGCACCTCTACACTTTAGACGTAAACGAGACACTGAACCTAAATTTGATGCAGTGTAGTTGTGCTCTTTGTTATAGTTGGATTTATATAATAGTTAAAATGATATTTAGCTTTTTAGAAATTTTCACTGTGTTAGTGTGCATGTCATCCATAGAAACATATAAGTGTGAAATATGTCTATTAATTGTTCAGCAGTGTTTAAGTTAGATGAATATCCATTGAAAAGCAGTAATGGAGTGATTCTTCTTTCATAGAAGTGGGGGCTGCTGCATGTTTAAAGAATTTAATTCATCTGTCACAGTTTTACTGTCACATGACAGTCTACTGTTTCAAAGGCTCATCCAACTCGTCGATAAATACCAGTAATAAGGAAGCATCCTGTTGATAATCTATGGCATAAAAAGCGCAACGTCAGTGTAAAATGTTGGCAGTCTCTTAATGTTGGCAGTTTAAAAGGTTTAAACCTTACATTACTGAAATACTAAAATATATGTTGTCTATATTTCATCATCCTTCTGCCCCTGTAGCTTCAACTCCATGTTCCCTAGCTGTCTGTGAAGTGAGGCGATGGAGAGCCCGTCGTCCACAGTCAGGCGGCGAGCCTGGATCAACAGCCGCCGGCAGTGGCTCACTCTGGAGGAGCTGGACCCAGATGGACCGCCGTGCAACCTCCCCTCTGCCTCTATAGCAGACGACGATGTATTTTCGGACGGTGAGTCCAAAGGTGGGAGAGTGTGAGAGATCTCACCACATATCTGTCCTGTATTTAGAGTTTATGCTTGAGGATGATTGTGATCAAGTGTAGATGTTAGGGGAAGTAGTGAGAGATTTTATACCCAGTGTATCGTCACTGTAACATCTGCCACTACAGATACATTATATAAAAGGAACATCCCAACTGAAAATTGAAACAGATGAAAATGTCTTGAGTGAATGAGTATAACTTCAACAGAATGTGTCCATCATTTGTATGTTTATTGAAAAAGACAACTCTTAAATAGACTAAAAGAAAAACATTAGTTGTTTTATTTAATGAGGATTACTCATAAAGTTAAGTGTGATTTCAACAGGATGCTTTACAGGAAAGATTGAGAACTGGCTCCAGGGTTGCGGGTGAGTCAGCTTGCTTTACTACTTTTTTTGAGATGATATTACTTTGAGCGCTGACTCTTAACAGGCTCTGAAGGACAATGTGTCACTGGAAAAAAGGTTCAACAAACAGTGAGTAGAAAGTGGAAACTCTCTGAGGTCAGGTGTTCCAGGAAGACGGTGTGGTATGGTAGCCACAGTATTGTTTTTGCCACAATAGCCTAAGACAATGCTTTTTTTTTACAGTTTCACTGGAGTGGAAAAAAGCTTATTTTAGATCTTTAAAACTGTAATGTTAGAGTCCTCAGGAGATCTGCAAGTGCTGATTGACAAAACAGATGGCTGTTTAGACCAATGACATACATGCAGACAGCTTCATAAGGTGATGTTGATTATAGTCAGGATGTAGATGCAAACATTTCAACATGTCTTCCACTGCTGAAGCTGTTTTTCCACAATAGCACACAACTAGAGCCCTTTGACCTTTTCAAAATTTCCTTGTGGTTTATAGTAAAATAATTATTGAACTAGAAGGAAATAATAGTTCCTTCTTCCTCTTATGAAACTGATTGGAGGAAGGAGGTCAGCAAACACAGACATTATTTAATGTCTCCTAGTACAGTAACTGAAATGGTAGCTGCACTGCTGGTAGTCAGTGTTCAGCCTCTAACTGGCTCCTAATGCTGAGAAAGTTAAAGGAGAGGTGTGATGGTTTATGCATTCTGAGAACTCAACATGAAAATGACCAGATCACTTTGGAGGTGTTGACCTTAATGCTGCTTAGCATGTGAACATTTCTGTAAGAGGAAGTTGACAGGCTTCAACAGCATGTTGAGAGCTGATTAGGGAGTAAGTCTAAGCATGTACTGTAGCTAGATTGCTATCATGCTCCAGATGAGTCTATCTATGCAAACGTAATCACTTATTTGATAGGAGAAAGCATGCAAATGACACTGACCGGATATAGATGTGCGAGTGTATTTATGCATTAAATATTTGGATATGTCTTACAGGTTGCAGACCCGCTCAGAAAACGGCGGTCAGCTGAGTTTTGGTGAGTATGAACTGAAATGAAGCCTTTTTACTTCACCAATAGCACATAGACTTGACGTGAATAAGATATACTCAACATATGAAATGACTTAATTGACCGTGGGTCTTTCTTCAGAGTCTGTGCTCAACTTTGACGATGAGCTGAGTCTTGGTGCTGATGGTAAGCGCGCGCGCGCACACACACACACACACACACACATACACACACACACACATAGGAAAATAACAAAGCAGGAAATATCCATGCAGGAAAATGAGGCGTGCATTATAAATGTAAGCAAACATAAGTTTGTGTGTGCATATGAACTGTAATATCTCATAGAGATTTTTAGAAGGGGAAGTGTATGTTAATCATTTGTAGAAGATTTCTGTTTTTTATGTGAAATGTATTTACACACATACAATATCATTGTTATATCAGAAATTGTCATTGTAAGGTCAAACCATAAAATTATTGTACGATTTAAGTGGTTCGACTAAGATGTTTGGGTGCAACAGCACAGTAAAGAATTTTATTATGCCTTTAATTGCATCGCTTAGTGCCTTTAAGTTTACAATATCCCTTTGATTTAAAGAACTCCATAACAGTACACCCTCTGTATCAGTTTACCATTTTGTCCTTGGACATCCTGATTCAGTATACGTTTTTCATTACTTCACCAGCTGTATGACAGTTTCTGTCAGCATGGTAAGGCAGAAAGTTACAATGATGTTAATCCAACACGTTTAGACAGAGACACATTCTTGTATTTGCGCAGGTTTGCAAATAAACTGTGAAACCGACATTCAGATGCATATCAACATATTCTTCCTTTTTGTTTTAGCTTCTGTGTTAAATGGTGGACAAATTACATCTAAAGCTGGGTGAGTAGCAACTGTGGTCCTATATAAGAAAAGAAGAACATTGTGCTATTGAATTAGTAAATATTGGTCAATATTAATCTGCATTATTGTAATCACTATACTGACAGAAGTGATTCTGTATTTTGAACTCATTTTGCTCTTTTCCACGGAAGAACGCAATTCATGTAGGAGCAAGATGAACTCTCTTGTATTTATTACATTATAGTCACTTCTAGAGGCATATGAACTACACTTCCAGTCCAAAATGCATATTAAATTCACACCTAACTCCAGCTGAGTCTGGTGGTTACAACTTTTTACACGGAAGGCTGTTTCTATTAAAATGATTCAGAGGTGTAAATGAGATACAACTCCTACATGACTTGATTGTAAGCTCAAGTATGCCCCATTATATGGACACTTTTTAAGTTCTGACATTCTGAATTTACTAAATCAAATTTAAAGAAACTCAAAAGAATGTACTGTTGTTCTGTTTCTTGTTTTCCTCACTGTGTGCTGACCGTGAAGCCTCTCACGGCATCTATCCTTCAAACAATGTCACAGCAGACCCATCAGCAGGTCAGGATAGCCAACCTTCTACTTGTGTAAATGTAACTCACTGAGGCTTTGTATTTGTTCGTCAGCTTAATAGTCTTTGATTATATTTATGAAGCGTAACCAGATTTGCCATTATTATTAAGATTAATACTTAAAATTACGGTGTGTTTCTTCCACATCTGACTCATAGGCATTACAGCTTTTCACATGTCTTGTCTACAGTACCCCTCGTCATTCTCTATGCCTGCCGTCACTGAACTTGGGCAACAGCATGGCCTCCAGCTGCCTCTCCTCCTCCACCTGTAAAACTACATCAAGGTGAGCCTTCAGCACTTTCTAAGGTTTGTTACTCTATAGGTCTGAAGACTGATAAACTGTGTGACGAGTTCGAGCTGTCCAAGTCACTTTAAATTCTCATTTTCTGGCTTTTACCTGAATAATATATACTTTTGTTATTATATTCATCACTTTTTCTTTTTATTAATTGTTTTCATTTGTATTTATTGGTTAAGTAAAGAACTTTCTCTTAATCAAATCACAAATTTGCATCCAAGGGCTTTACAAAATCCCTTTAACGGAAAAAAGAAATGGTATCTCTTTTTTCCCTTACATGCACGTCAGTATATCGGAGATCCTGCAGCTGTGTTCGGAGGATGCAGAGGAGACGCTGTACGAGCTGGGTTTCGGCTGTGATGAGCCACAGGTCACCGTACGCATCCCTCCTCGCTTCTTCACCTTCCCCTCTCAGGCGCAGGGCATCAACTTCCGCCTCTTTCTGGATTCGCAGCTACGGCGGATACGAGAGGAAGATCCCAGCCTCTCTCTTGCTAGTAATACAATGTTATTAGATCACTCTGCTGTTATCTTTTTTATGTGAATTGTATAATATAGTTTGATGTGAGAAATGGGATCCATATACATTTTTCTTATTTACATTTTATTCTTTCCACAGGTCGTTTCAGACAAGTGCAAGTACTCACAGCAATGGCCAACGCTTTCTACTCCCTCTACTCTCATGTGTCCCGCACTCCTCTGCAGAAACTAGCTACACCGGAGTTCACTTTCTCCTCGCCTGTGGAGAGGATCGAACGCTTCAGGAGCAGCGTCCGCAGCGAGCCACGTTCTCCGGTGGAGAGGCTGAAGGACACCGTCTCCAAGATGTGTCTCTACACAGGCTCTCCTCGCGGGTCAGAGTCCACCTCTCCGCAGCCCTCACCCAGGAAAAGGTCCAGCCTCCCTGATGTTGTGGATATAGTTCTGGACAAAGTCAAGACTGGGGCTAGCAAGAAACTGGATTTGGGGAATTGTAATAGGAGTAATTCAGCTGTGGATGTTCGACTGGTCACGGATGATGATAGATTCTGCAACAGCAGGAAAGAAGAACAGACACAGCAGGCCGTGGCTGATGCCGACACCCCTCAAGATGGAAGTGAAATCTGTCATAACGAGATGCAGGACAGTAAACTAACAGATAATGCTGATGCTGATGAAAACAGTGTTGAGGCAGCAGACCTTGAAAGCAGGACTCACAGTGTAAGAACATCCCTAGCGTCATCATTATCAGGAGAAACTGTGATAGAAACAGATTATAGGTCTTTTTCACGTCAGCCAGGCCTGGACTCGTGTTCAACTCAAAGTGACACAGAGACTGCTGATGTTAAACCAGTTGTCAAGGTTACATATGACCTAATCTGCCCACAGATAATCGAGAGTGTACACCAGGTGCCTTTCTGCTGTCAACACACATGTAATCCAAAAACAAACACTTTACCACCTATGTCCTCTGAGACTGAAAGCAAAGGTAGACCCTGTATGGGATCACATGAACCCCATATACAAAATAATGTATCTGAGCCTAGCGAGGACTTACACACAGGTGATGATGCCTCTTCAGGGGAAGGCAGACAGCTGGATGCATCCAGATCACTTCCTGTCCTGGCCTCCAATGGTAGCTACACCCAGTGCTGCATCACTGTGAGTGGCTGGGATGGTGACGAGGTCTCTTCCTGTTCCATGAACCCACCAGATTCCATTCAAACACCAACTTTCCCACCTGCCCAGACATTTAAGGAGTACCTGAAACCACTGGAACATCAGGGCCCAGGGATCTCCAATAACCTGCAACAGGTTAACTCCTTTGAGCTTGAGGAGGTACGCTAGTTACAGTAGTACTGCACACCTGTAGAATGTATTTAATGTAGGGCTGAATGATGGTGGAAAAAATAACATTGATAATTATATATTTGTTTTTTTACAATATAAATAACAAGATTAACAAACATTTCTCCAAACAATGTATGTGTAGTATTTATCTTGTGTTGCTCCAATTCAGCAGAAAACAGGAGATTTCATATTATTATTATCCAGTTTCAGCTATTATTCTAGCTATGCAAGCATCAAAAATCTACTCTTTGTTCAGTGGATGTTTGGTTCTGGCTTTGTAATCATCATTCATGGCTCTTTGATGTGGTGTTTTGAGTACTGGTCTAATCCATTAATATTTGCTTTCAGATGGTTTCTTCCTTCTTCTTGACACATTTTTAATTTAGAGGATGTTAAAATTGCCTGTTTTGTATGCTAAACTCAGAATGCTTTTGATTGGTCAGTTGCCACGAGGGCAAAGCGTACTAGTAAAGACAGTTAACACAGTGTGATTGGATCAGACTAAATGACATGTTATTCATCAGATGTATTAGACTGTTTGTCTTTAAGATTAGAAATGAAACACAAACAACTGATACCACCGACTCACTGACAATCAGTAAATGGGTTTAAATATTGTAGTTTAGATTATTCCATAGTGCCCCATGTGACTATGTACAAGCGTACATACAGTGTGATGGTGTAACAGCACATTGTTTAGCAGTGATAACCTTTCATGATATTGTTTCATAGTTATACAAGAGTCAAAACAGATAAACAGTATATAACATATACGTCTTCCCTTTTGTCTCCATAGGTGCATAGTGCAGGAGAGGAAGATTTTGGACATTTAGAAACATCAAGAAGAACAACTTCTCCTCACCTGTCCAAAAATCAGCAATACAAAGGTATAGTTATTATATTTTATTTGTGTGACATGTTCATAGGCAGTTGTTACAACTGTCACTTTGCTACATTGCAGGAATCATTTCAAAATAGCTGTTTCTAATGCACTGAATTGCAGTTTGTGTGGTCACCAAATTGCTGATGCCATTCACAACAAAAACAGCATTCACTCAGTGTTAAATGTGTGAAGGAAAGGGTGTTGTCTGTCACCGCTGCAACTGTGTGCAATGACCAAAGCGCCTTCACTCAGCGTTTACACAGGGAAGTTTATAGAAATGCACAAACAAGTTTGTGTGTGTACAAAATGCTAAACATGAAAATTTTACTTCAGGCTCACTGTAGTTATTGTATTGTGGTCAGATGTGTGAATAATTGAATAGTTTAGACAAATTTATGTGGAAAAAGAATGTACTATGTGTGAGCAGAGATGTATACAGGCCATTTTGCAGGTGTAGGTTGTCACTAGGAACACTGTGTGTCTATTCAGGTCAGACTGCAGCTGCATTTGTGCAGCGGCATAGTTGCTGCCTGACTGTGTTTGTGTCCCTGTGCAGGTGAAGTGATACGGGGCGACAGCGTGCAGTCAGACAGCAGTGGCTACGCAGACGAAGAAGTCAGCCCCTCATCAAGCACACATGGCAGATGACAGAACACCCAGAACTTCATGTCTTCTCGCTTGTGGACTTTCTTTCTGTGCTGAAGATTTGAGTTTCTACAACTAAGGATTTGGATAGTGCTTCCAAGCAAGGCCATCCATTCAAACAGGCCCAGTAGATTCAGATATAGTACTGTCAGAGACTTGGTCACATGTGAAACTTTTAGAGGCTCTACACTGGAGAAGTTTTTCCATAGTACTCATAGTGAAAACTGAATGAATATTGTAAATAAGTAAACATAAAACTGTTCAAAGGTGCTGATGTATACTGTGTGGATCATTTTATTAGAATGGTAATTCAATCAGGAATTAGAGCATGTTTAAGTTATTACAACAAAGAGCTGGCAGTAAAATTTACAAAAAAAGTTTTATTGGAAACAGACAATTTGACATGGAGCTCATACTTTACTTAATAATTACTTTCTACTACCACAACAAAGAAGTCTATCTCAAATGTATTGATGTCAGCATTGACCTCAATGGTGTCAGCACCTAAAATTCACTAAAAACCAGCAGTTAAGTTCCTTATTTCAGTCATCAGAAAACCAATGTGCAGATCTGCCTTTTCTCAGAATGAGGTTACACAAAATACTCTGTGCAATACTGTGCACCAGTGGGAGTACAGAAACATGGTCAGCCTGCATTGTGCAAAGGACATTATAGTTTTAAAGTAGTGCAAACTGTGTACTGTTTTCAATGCAAGACAGTATATCAACCAATATGCAAACACAGTAAGGTAGGTAAAGCAATGAATCCTTACACTAAGACACAACAGGTAATTGGAGAAACCTGGAAAATCACCTTTTCCAAATCTTGGAAAATAGATGATCTATTTTCCAATATCATTACAGGAATCACATTGACAGAAAACATTCTTAAGGGACAACATTTAAACTCCACATAAGAATTTATAGTAGCTTTGTTTGTCTGGTCTACGATGGTTTTAGCGTGTTTAATGATTGAACAATGCTCCATCGGAAGACTGGCTGAACTTTGTCCTATTTCACCCAAATCAGAAATGCATCTTGCGGATGGATGGCACATTTTAAAGCAGCATCAGGTCCTTCTGACAGTAACTACTTTTGGAACACTAAAGAGTAACATGATTAGAAATAATTCATTTGCAACATTTTTAAACCTTATTTGAGGTCACAATGTAGCAAAGATAATATGGTAATTTTCAACTGACTGAACTCGTTAAGGCCCAACATTGAGAACATCACAGAGACAAACTGTTTTGAGTTTTTAGGGTTCAAATTAAAAAACAAAAGTCACATTTTCAGTACTCATAAGACACGGCAGTCTTTTCTAATTATTCTCAGATACTGATTCAGCAGAGTCCTTTTCTCTCCACATTTTGTCACATGGCTTGAGATCCATGTGAACGGGAATTAAATGAAGCACCAATAATTGGCGATTTCGTTACCAAATTTCTACAAACCCCGTTTGCATCAGAATTTGTCTGCAGGTTTTTGGAAACTCACTGCAAGAGCACCATTTATGATTTCAGATAAAGACTTTTTAAACTTTAGCTTTTTAGGAAAATAAAGTGCTGCTCATGGAGGCCGAGCAAACAAAAGCATTTTAAAATAATTTGACAAATATGCAAAATGTCCAGGAGAGGGGTACATGAGTTTTTGGGCAGCTAAATCTTCATTGGCAATAATAAGAAATCCATGTGACCAAAAAAGGGCTCCAGGGGTTCATCTAGGGACAGAACAAGTCTCTATTTCCAAATTTGAGGTAATTCATGTTATTTGAACTCATCACAAAAGTGCATCCTTTGTCCAAAGTGGAAATTCATCCTGGCACTGTGTAGCTGCGAGTTCAAGTCTGTGAGGATGACATCACTTCCCTCCAGCCATGATTTTGAGGTACTGCAGTGCATTGTGGGCTGCATTGGCTCGAGCGGCGTCAATGCTTGGGGCGAAGCCGTGGCACACCGTGATTGGCTGTGTGGACAGCTCCACCAGACACTGGCACAGGCCACTCAGACTGCGCTCCTCTGAAACAAGAAAAGACAAGAATATTTCACTGACAGGTATCAACTCATAAATCTGATCAGAGGATTTGACAACTAAGACCCTTTTCCATACTCAGTCTCTCATCATATCTGTGCCAGTGCCTACATTTATTTGCATAAAGTAACCCAGATACCAGCTATTTGTTTACTGTTTGAACATTTAATACTCTGCAATTAAGTATTGTAATATTGGGGCGGCTGTGGCTCAGGAGGTAGAGCGGGTTGGCCGTTAATCGGAAGGTCGGCGGTTCAATCCCCGGCTCCCCCAGGCTGCGTGTCGAAGTGTCCTTGGGCAAGACACTGAACCCCGAATTGCTCCTGGTGGCTGTTCCGCCAGTGTGTGAATGTTAGTTTCGTTTGAGTGCTTAGGCTCACTGAGTGAATGTGTGTGTGAAAGGTGAATGCAGATGTAGTGTAAAAGCGCTTTGAGTAGTCGAAAAGACTAGAAAGGCGCT
>JAPMOB010206199.1:0-15694 GCA_029875015.1 Lepomis gibbosus | reverse complement strand
CGTCACGTTATCGTCATAAAAAAAAAGTGCGTCAACGAAATCATTTCGTTATCGTCATCACTGACGAAAACATCACTGCATAATATGTTTATACACAGTGCTGTGCAAAAGGGATGTTGAGGGTTGTCACACCAAATATAGATTTTAATTCCATTTTTTGTCGACTGGCAGAAACTCTTACCCACAGCTTTCTAGGAGCGCGCAGTTTAAACTTCAACAGGTGGATGTGGCACAAATTTAACTTATTATAATCTCATCATTCGACGACACTGCTGCCAAATGAGGAAGTGAGCCTCGCAGTGGGTTTAAAGTTCCTGCTCGCCTCACCTGGACGTTTTGGCTGGAGTAATAGTGGTTCTGTTGTGTCCTTTGCGGTCAGGGTGAGAGTGGTAAAGCATGTCACAGTTCAGACACAACCTCTGAAGACAAGTGGAGCACTGAGCATGCACAGATGAAATCCCACAGATGGTGCAGGTCTCTACAGGCACACACACAAAAAAAACAAGTTAACACAGACAGCAACGTAAACAAACTTCTATCTTTTGTTTCCTGAGGTGTTCCTGTTTTGAAGCCTGTTCTAATCTGCCATACCCTGTTTGGTGTTATGTATTTTATCCCGCTTGTGAGTGGCCCTAGACGGGTGGCGGTGAAAGAGGTCATCGCATGCGTCACAGAAAGGTTTATTGTCACATGATGGGCAAACCAGAGACGAAGGGCCACCACACAAATTACACTCGCTCGCTCCACCAGAGCCTGGACATAAAGAAAAACAAGATGGTGTTTGTGTTTAGGCTTCTATGTACATGTGCTGCACTAGAGACATGTTCAACGCCACCGGTACATCACAATAACAATGAACTCTAACCTAATAAAGTTACAAATAAAACAGACCTTAGTGCCTTAGTCTCCTACACTGCACCTGTAGATAGAACTAACTGAAGCTAGTCAACTCCGAGTTCAGTTTGTTAACCATGTGTTCTGGGACAAGCCCCAAGAGACCTGTACAAACTTTCTTAAAAACAACAGCGGGGTGTGGCTGCAGCTCACCTGCTGGTGGTTTCACAGGTTGCACTCTGGGGGGCGGAGTGGGTTTAGGTGGCGTAGACAGAACCTGGGGTTTGTCTCCCTGCTGCTCGTCTCCAGGCAGGATAACCACAGCGTCGCTCACCAGATCACCCTGAAGAAACCAGCATCACAGAAAACACTCTTTAACCATGTGGTGGAAAGCAGAAGGTAAAGACAGCTGATTGTGGTGCATCAGTGGTGAAAGACTTTATTCTGTTTTAGGTAGTTTTTCTACTCTTCTTTATTTAAGTTTTTTAATGTTTCCCAGAGGACATGAAAACATAATTATGCTGTCTTAAATCAAACTTGACACTTGACACAGAAACAGCTGATTTCACTCACTTTTCCTACTTACAATGATTTTAAATGCACAGTGTATATGTCATATATTAATGTGCATAAAAGAGCAATGTAATATGAGACAAAAACATGTTTATTTTGACAGGTATTTGCGTTTCCAGCCACTGGAAATGTTCGTACCGACCTGCTGGATGAGAAATGGGATGATATCTTTGAAGTATTCTAGGTGAGGATGGATGCCCTGAACACACAGAGATACAACAAATGGAATACAGTGCATTTCTTACACACAATAAAACATCTGATCACAGATGTTTACAGCTTTCAGGTGACTGTTTAGAAACCTATGCTAACCTTAATGAGCATGTCCACCTCCGTGCGCAGCGTCATGACTTCCAGCGTCACTGCAGCGACTTTTTCAGTGTCTGGTTCAGCGACTTCGTCGGGGAAGCTGAGGCCATCTATCTGCTGATTGGTGTAACCGTACAGGTAGAGGACTCTCCGCCCTCCCTGTGGAAGAAAATGAGGATTGAAATATTTGCCCTTGATTGTTCAAGATCATGTCGTTCACTCCAAAAAACTTCAAAATTCAACCAAAGTCTTACTAAAAGCCAAAGACAATATCTACACCAAATGACCGTTTAAGCCAACTAACTACCAGTATATAACTTTTTGCTCACCACGATGGCGTCCACTGTCGTTCTGAAGACGGGGTTGTTGTGCTTGACGCTCCTCCAGTATCTGGGCCTGGCGGGACTCGTCAGGTTACAGCCGTACTTCTCCAGGATACTCAAGGCCTTGACCAGTCTGTTCAAAGACTCCAGAACCTGAAGTAGAGACAAAATTAATGTGATAAGTTAGTAATGCCAATGGAGCTCCAGCAGTGAGCCAGTGTCTGCTATTTATGAGCTCAACGCTTGTTATTAATGTTTGCTTTTATTGAACACTCACAGTTTCATATTTGTGATTTATTATAGAACTTTGTCTTATGTACGAGCTCTTACTTTATCCCAGTTTTCTTTTTTTAAATAGACAAATCCATTCCAGGAAAATATAGATTTTTTCCCTTATTTTTCTGTTCTCTGTACAAATTTAAAGATACTAATCTAAAAGAAATAACACCTGAAATACCCTTTATACTATGAAATCAGTTTTCTGATCAGTTATCCGAAACTTATTATTAGATTAGGCTTTATTTCAGTTCACAAAAATAACATTTTATTCTAAAAAACAAATGTTTCTCAGCCCCACGTCACTAAGTCCCTGATCTAGAGTTAATTTGTGTAATCTCATATGTGTAGCTGAGTACTGAGGCTTTGTGTTGCGTCTGTATTGTGGAGTTTTTCCTCCCTCTAGTGGTCAAATATCGCTCAGCTTTAAATAAAGATGTGTCTACTCTGTACAGGACAAACTGATAACAGCCAAATTAGCTTAACAATCTACATGCTGTGCAAAATTCTGACTATATTTCATACAGCCACAATAACATTTGCCAGTGTCTCTCCTATCCACGGGCCTTTTCATGTTCATTTCAAGTTTGACAATCAAAGAAGGGAAAATAAAGATGAGTTTCCTGTTACATTGGAAAACATCTAACCAAGCAGCACCACCAGCACGGCGCGTTCAGACGGAGAAATATTTTACCTCCTGTCTGTTGCGGCCGGACATGTTCTCCCTCAGCATGGCCTCCGCTCCAAAGTGCCGGTACTTCTCCGACAGAGGCAGGGGGATGCTGGCCATGGTCTGGACCTCAGCCTTCACATCCTGGGCCGAGCCTGAGGAGGAGAGGAGGGACTGGAATCTCCTCCTGACCTCCTCCATCTGGACAAAAGCAGGGTTGATGCTCATGGCTGTCAGGACGGGATGTTGACAATTTTGAAGAACAATTAGTCGTTTAATTCATAGCACATTTGTGACTACATTTGAGAATGTTGATCAGGAAAAAAATGTACTTAAATCATTTTCATGCAGGACTTGTAACTTGTGACAAGAGTATTTCTACTTTTACTTAAGTACTTCTTAGAGTTAAAACAGACAGATTGGGAGATGATTGGGTGAATCAAAGGAGTAAAACAAGCAAAAGGTGAGAGACCTGCCTGTTTTTATTTTCTATTCAACTCTTTTATGTTTTATGTAGAGCACTTTGACTTACCTTGTTGTTGAAACGTGCTATACAAATAAACTTGCCATGACTTACACCTCTGTAGATGAATTCACATGATATATACATTACAATACCTTAGACTGTGGGAGTGTACAAGTGTGTGGAAGAAAGCCAGTGGTAATTAAATAATCAATGTCAGTAAAAGTCATCTGAGGGAAGATGTTAAAAAAAAACAGGAAACCACCTAAGAGACGTGACACTGACAAACAATGGAGCACGTTTTAATGTCAAAGTCTGCCATTTGTTTTAGGAATACGTAAAATATAAAGTGTTCCCAGAAATTTCACTTTTAATTAACCAGAAGACAACTTTAGAGAGCAAACTAATCAAGGTTTGTCTCTGAAGGACGTTAGAGTTACAGAAAATAAACAACCGTCCAGCTTAAACCACAACCCGACACAGCTGTCAGTTATGTTTCTTTAAATAAATAAATAAATAAATAAATACATAAATATAAAAAGGTATCTGACACGGGTGGTGACAGCTGTTGGCTTTGAAACTTCATGCTTTAACAACATTAATAACAGTTAGATGAAACCGAAACTTTAAACGTTACGGACAAAACAACGTTAAAACTACAAACCTGCTTATTCAAGTTAACGTCTTCACGAGTTTCGACAGTTTTTCAGGTCATCCGAGTGTCGGTGAGACGTCTTTATGTTGACGCTAATGTAAATAACTTGTTTTAATATCCATATCAGAGGTTTAATGTCTCTCCAACGGCAACTCGGCGCCGTCTGTCAGTTAGCTTCTGAAGCTAATTAGCTTTAAAAGCGGAACTCCACTTTGGACGTTTTTGACGTTCTGGAATCCACTTCCTTTCTGATTTTTATTTTTCAAAATAAAAGAGCCCTTTTTCCACAGCCTACCGGAAGTTGTTTTAAAAAAATTAAACGTGGCTCACTAATAAGTTAAAATCTTGCTTAATTAAAATTATTTAATTTACTTAAAGTAGTAAAAGTAAAAGTGCTATTTTTGCAGTAAAATGCCCCATGTAAGTGTTTAACTATTATTCTATGCTATATATATATATAGATTATATAGATTTACTTATATAGATTTACTTATATAGATTTACTCAACTACTGTACTTCATTATTTAAGTAAGATTCTTGCACTTGAGATTTTTCTTCTCATGCCACTTCATATTTCTCAAATCCACTACATCCCAGAGGGAAATATTCAACTTTCTACCACATTACATTTGTCTGACAGCTTCAGTTACTAGTTAATTCACAAATTAAAATATGTATTCAAATGTACATCTGAAACGATTATTAATTTTTCATGCGAAAAGTAATTTTCTCTGAGTAATTGTGACGGTTTCTTACTATTTAGTTTTATTTATTTATTTTACAATCCATCGATTAAGAGAGAAAATAATCAGCAGAATAATCCATAAGGAAAATAATCATTAGCAGTCTGATCCAAAATAGTTCAAAATGAGCTCCACCTCAACAACAACAATAAAATCCTCCTCACATGAATGCATGAGAAATAATAATCCAACGACATAATAAATATTAGTGTAACAGTCACATAGGACGTTGTTCTGCTTTTAATAGCCTTACTTACTTTACTTAAATACTTTTCAATGCAGGACCTCTACTTGTAATGGACAACTTGTAATATCTGAACACTTCCTCCGCCCCTGAGATTTTTTCGACACGTTTGTTTGTTTGCATTAATAGCAACATTTCAACCGCAGCAGCACGTGTCTGATAGCAGGCAAACTAAAGTTTTAAGGCTGCAAAGGGGGAGGGAGGCAGTGGGAGGCGCAAACTGCATCATCCGACATCAAATCGAAAGTAAACTGAATGAGGAAATAAAAGAAATCACACTAGCGAGTCGTGTGCTA
Organism: Lepomis gibbosus; assembly: GCA_029875015.1. Classification (NCBI taxonomy): domain Eukaryota; kingdom Metazoa; phylum Chordata; class Actinopteri; order Centrarchiformes; family Centrarchidae; genus Lepomis; species Lepomis gibbosus. The sequence goes on along the minus strand of JAPMOB010206199.1, from coordinate 10,307 downwards.
TTGTCCTGCCCTGCACTCTTTTAGATTTGAAAAGTTAAACGGACGTATTTATTTGTGTCTTACGTACAAAAAGTCCGCCCAGCCATGTCAAAGACAACAACTCTGAAAATAAGCAGCGCGAACGCAGTTAAGGTAAGTCGATCTGCAGCTCTCTGATCAGACACAGCAGCGGGCTACATGTGGGAGCTAAATGCTAAAATACTTTATATAACTGTGATAGTGTCTGCAGACAGTTTCTGAAATGTTAAGCACTAAACACGTTGAAGCACAGAGGCAGTTAACTTTGTAACGCTGCGGAAAGTCCCCTTTCTGAGAGGAAAACGAAAGTAAATGCAAAAGTTTTTTATAACATGAGTCAGCAGCTTCAATTTTCTGACCTTTTCATTCACTGTAACCTGTTTTCCAGGTGGAAAACTTCCGCCAGTCGCTGTATCATCAGGTTTGTTGAGCCACACATTTTTTTATTTTTATTTTTTTATCCTAATATATGACACATTTATTGAAAACAAGCAGCTGCAGCACTGATCTTTCTCTGTTTTTCAGGCAGAGAATCTGTTCTCCAACTACATCCCTCTGAAGATCGTACAGCTGGACGCCCTGCTCAGGGTCAGCAGCATCACCAATGACCTCTCGCCTTTTCGTTTCATTTCTGGCCTTCTCATCGTGTCCTGTGTGTTTTTCAGGATGACGCCCTCAGTCTCACAGACATGACCTCGCTCCACGCCCCCCTGGACATCCCCATACCAGACCCACCTTCCACAGAGGAAGAGGTGAGACCAGCTCCGCGCCATCTTCAGTGGTTTAATCCGAAAGTGCTCCAAGTAAATGGATTATCAGCACTTTAAATTACATTTCAAGGGGGTGAAGTGCTTTACACGGGTTGATTTGGCTGCAGTTTATTTAAGGCCCCCTTACATCATCCACCTCCAGTTCAGCTAGTGCGTTTCCTTCCAAAGAGGGCTTGAACCAGCCTGTTTCATTCATGATGTTAATAATAATAATAATTATGTGTTGGTGAAGAGAGTGAGAGTTTATCCAAAAGAGGAAAGACCGGTCCTGTAGCCGCAGTGCATTCTGGTCTATGGCATGCTTCTGTGCAGTCAGCATGATCGTTCCTCAGAGAATGCTTCACAGGGACATTCTGGACATTATCGTGTTATAACTAACTAAAAAAAAGAGAAACACTGAGCACAACAGAAGACAGCCAGTTTATGAAGAGGGCGGAGTAAGTCGCTCCACCAGCTGAGCGACACAACATGTGACTGTGGCAGTAAAAGAACCAGTTGTTTTAAAAGAACCAGTTGTTTTGGTCCTCTGGATTATCAACCAGGCAAATTAGATCCTCAGGGGCCCAAATTGCTGCAGGTTCACTGTTACCTCTTTTCCACCAAAAAAGAACTGGTTCGGAACTGGTGCTGGTTCAAAGTTGGTTCAACTTGCGAACCTTCTCAGAACCTGTTTGTTTTTCCACTGATTAGAGAGCACAGCGAACGACGTCATTACGTCACTGTTTTAGAGCTTTAGAAATTTACTGTACAATATAATCGCAACATCCTTCGTTAATTTGTATCCGGGGACCTTTTTGTGTTAAAATTAATAAAATTAATTAATTAAAATTATCTTTAAAAAAAGGAAGGAATTTGATATGATCACCGTTGGAAGCATGCGTACATGGTGCATATTTGGAAATACGCCACTTTTTTAAGGCACACCACAAACAGAAGATAAGATGCTCCTTTATTGGTCTCCCGTTGGGGAAATTCAAATTGGCGCAGCATCACTGGAGAATGTCGTGCAAAGAGTTAAATAAAGAGTAAAATACAATAAGAGTAGAATCAATAATCAGAAAATATAACATATCCAGACTGTATGCAATCAAAATAGTTTAGTATCCTTGTGTATGTGTGCAAAGTTTCAGAGGTTATGTGTGCATGTGTAAAAAAAGACAGATATCAACATGAAGATCATAATGTTTTACAGACGTTCAGCCGTTTGCTGTTGAGCTGACAGGTGTTTCTTATATTTAGCTGTCCCTCATGGGTCCTGCCCCCTTTTCTGATCATGTACTATTCATAATCTCACAGGAAATGGAGACGGATAAGAATGAAGACGATGAGAAGAAAAAGAAGAAAGGTAAAAGTGTTTGTTTTGTTTGTTTGTAGCAGGTAGCGTGGTTTCTGCTCAGTATAACAGCCTCACCTCTCCTCTCTGATCTAGCAGCTCCCAAATGTGGCTTCATCAAGGGGAACGAGAAGATTATGACGCTTCTAGAGAGAGTGAAACCAGAGATTGTTGCCCTCAGAGAGACCATCATTAATGTACGTTAACCCGAACGCTGAGACACTTTCTCCTCTAAAACACTGAGCTGTGTTTTTAAAAGTTCATTGCTTTTGGTGTTTTGACTTTAAATTGTGATGCTGCAGGTCTCCTGCTGGATCCAGCACCTCATCCCGAAAATAGAAGACGGAAACGACTTCGGTGTTGCCATCCAGGTACATTTCTGCGTGCAAGCCTCAGTTTGGCAAAATGTTGTGAAGTTTTAATGAACTGCAAGTAAAACTGTTTTCACCGCAGGAGAAAATCTTGGAGAGAATCGCTGCAGTGAAGACCAAAGTTGACGGTTTTCAGACAAACATCAACAAGTAGGTTGGAAATACAGGTTTGATTAGATGTGCAGGATGTTTGAGTTTAACTTCGGTGCATTTTCCAACTGACTTGATGAACAGTCTCTTGTTTTATTCAGGTACTTTTCAGAGAGGGGAGATTCTGTTGCAAAAGCTTCTAAAGACACTCATGTGGTGAGTTTTCACACGCCCAGCCTTTCAGAAGCCAAAAAAAGTTCATGGATTTCATTTTTTTAATCATTTAACAACACAGACGACTGAAATGAAGAAGATTCATGTTAGCAAAAGTTACTTTAATGCAACTTTATGTCCACTTAACATCCAAGACCCTCCTAGTTTGAGAAACAACGGTCTTAAAGGATACGTGTGGTCATTTTTCTCCGTGTCATCAATGATCTGTTGTCCAAAAACCCATCAGGGAGCCTCACTGCTGCACTGGGTCACCTGTTCCTTCATCACCATGAACACACACACTGTAGTTTATTCTCTCAGTCCCACGTGCACCGTCCTGCTGCCCCCAAACACTCACTGGAGCGCCGCATGTGGATTCATCCGCCGCTGAAAATAGTCCCCAACAAATGCACTATTTCCTCCTGTTTGTTTAAAAACTACAGGGAGCAGCTGTTATAATTACTGAAACTATATATTTGTGAGGTATTTATTTTGAAGATTTATGGACCAGTGGGCTTGGAGCTGACAGACTAACATGTTGTTGGTTTTATAAAGACCTTAAACTCTTTCTCCCCCTACAGATGGATTACCGCTCGCTCGTCCACGACAAGGACGAGGCCATCTACTCTGAGATCAGAGTGATCGTCCTCGACATTCGCGGCTTCTACGTAAGTCAAGACTGAACGGAGTCGAGAAGTACTGACGAGCTTTCTGTCATAATATAATATTTAAACTGTTCCTCTGTTTACCGAAGGCCGAGCTTTACGACATCGTCAGCAAGAATCTCGAAAAGGTGACCAATCCCAAAGGAGAGGAGAAACCGTCGATGTACTGACGCTGCAGAAGAGGGATCCTCTGTTCAACACTTCTTCAATATCAATCAAATCAGTTCAGTAACGCTCCGCCTGGATGAGTTTCCAATTTCGCTTATTTGTCTCAATAAAACATTAAAAAAAACTGGATCAAAGTTTTATCCCTGCTGTCGTGTGAGGACACGTTAGTTTTAGACAAACACTTGCACTAAAGTAAAGTTGTACTGTGAGTTAAAATAAAAAAATAAAGAAAAGCTTGTTTTTATTCAAATTTTGAGATCCTTTATTTTTACATTAAAAAAAATGCTTATTTGTTCATGTGTGAATCGTGATACACATCTGATTTCTCTCTTTTTTTTTTTAAACACATTCAATTAGGAATCTTATTACAAAAATATTTTCCTCCCTCAAAATCAACCGGGAAGAAACAACAACAAGAAACTAAGGAGCACAACGTAGGAAAGGCTTAAATCCACAACGCAAAAAAACAGTCTCAGTGTTCAGTGACGACTCTCATACTTCAGGACCTTCTCCTCCAGGTATGAGCTGCAGAAACAGAGACAACATATGGACATAAAAGTTATGGTCTTTACTGGTCTTGAAATAAAATCCGGAGACAAGACAGAGTACAAAGGCGGTCGAGTCCGAGACGACACTACTGCATATAAGCAGCTGGTTATTGCTAAGCAGGGTTTCTACAGGTTTCAACGAGAGCATTTTAAAACCATTATGATTTTTAAGACCTATTTCAGTCCCAGAATTACTTGCAAAAGGGCTTTTATTCACTATTTTCTAATATTTTATACAAAAGCGATTATTTGATTACCTGAGACATAAATAAAGACAGATTAATAACAGTGAAAGTCATCATTAGTTACTAATTTGTATATTTTCTAGTTTTTATTTGCTAAATGCTCAAATGTTTCAGTATACATGATTTGATTTTCATTCACATGCTTGCTGTTAGTACAATCAAACACTGCTCCTTTGTGTTTTATTATATTTATGCCTGGAACAAATATTTATTATCATTATTATTAAATAATCTGTTGGTTATTTTTCAAATTCAAATCATTTGGTCTGTAAACAGCAGAAATAACATCTTGTTTTATCTGACAAACAGTCCAAAACTGATTCAAATAAAGGGATTTATTTCACGAGCCAGATCGGGTTACTTGCGTTTTCCATATTAGACGAAAGTAACGTTCACAGAAACTATTTTAACTCAATACTTCTAGAAGCAGGCTGAAGTAGATCTGTGGTTGTTGGTTCCATGTTGGTTTCGTTTTGGGGTTTTGTTACACGGTGATCAATTTTTCCTCAAAACACATTTAAAAGCGAGACTGAAGTTAATGCAACTTTATAAAAGTAACTTTAAATCATTATCCAATATATTTTTAAGTCAAAATGAAGAATTTTAAGGCTTAAAATTCAGATGGTTGGACTTTAGACTTTTTAAGGACCTGTGGAAATCCTGTATAAAGTAAAAATAAAGTAACTTAAGACACCAAACAAGGCAGGATATTTACACACCATGGTGATGTTGTTGCCGTTGAGGAGGATCTGGTCCAGTTTGGTTATCCTCCTCCCCTCTGGAGTGATTTCACTGAAACGCCGATATAAGAACGAGTTCATTCAACAAACAAAAACAAAGGTGAAGCAGCTGGCTTTAAAAAAAAAACAGTGTACTTACAATTCTGTCACATCTTCCAGGACCATGTCTGAAACGTAGCGTTAAGGACAAGATCTGGGGAAACATTCAGAGCAGGAAAATCGTGCAGCACGTTAAACAGGTTGTAACTTGGGAAGGATACTGACAAAGTCATCGAAACCCAGCAGGGTGCCGACGATTTCTTTGTCGGTTTTCATGACGATGTGAATTCGGGAGCCGATACATTTGTCCACAAGCTCTAAACGGGAGAAAAGCAAAAAGTGAAATTAGAAATAAATCCTGTCATTTTTTTTTGTACAATTCTCAAGTGTCTTGCTTTGCACTCTTTAGCCAGAGGTCAGAGCTGAAACCACGAGTTGATCCACAAACTCAATCAACTTTTTCTGACAGTTGTTGAATCATTTCAGTATTTTTGGGGCACCAACGCCAAAATTTCACAGATTCCAGCCTTTTAAAATGTGAGGATATGATGCCTCCTTGTTATTTTAGATAATAGACTTAACTTATTTTGGTTTTGGACGGTTTGTCGGACAAACCGAGACACTTAGAGACGACATCACGGGCATTTATCACTATTTTCTAATATTTTGTAGGCAAACGATTTATTGATTAACTGAGAAAACAAAGACAGATTAATTAACAATGAAAATAATCGTTTACAAATGTCTCAGTATATATTAATTTGACTGGCAATTAAAATTAAAATCTTTACACACTTATTTTTTAATGTATATGCTTGCACTTAATATAATAAAGCACTGCTACTACATCATTTTATTTAGGGTTGCAACAGACAATTATTATCATTTTTAATTAATCTGTTCGGTAATTTTTAATTCAAATCAGTCGATCATTTGACCTATAAACTGTCAGAAAAAGGTGAAAAATGGCAGAAAGAATTGCATGTTTATTCTGACTAACAGTCCAAAACATAGCTAAAAAATTGACTTAACTTAGTAGCTACCAACCATTTTGGAAGGCTATTCCTTAAAATAAAACAATTTATTTAAATCATGTCAGATCTGATGAGATAAAATGTAAAGTGATTTACACTTTTCTTAAACTGAAATGTACGAGCGTTAGCCTGGTTTGCAGACGTCCACTGGAAAGGAATTAAACTGATTACCTGGTTAATATAAAAATGTGTTTGTGTCAGCTATTTAAAAAGTTGCAACTCAAATATGTTCAAGCTTGAACAGCTTGGGACTAAACTGGCTTTTAAATCAGTCTTTCCATCCTGAAAATTTAACTGATTAAATTATATTGTTATTTCCGTTTGACAAATGTTTTATTGTATTTTACCTATTTAACTGTTGCTAGACTGATAGGGTAGTTAAGCTCTTACGGTTTTCTGTATTAAAGCTAGAAATGATACTGCAGATTACATGTGCTTTTTTTATTTGTAATATTTATCCAGACAATTTGTTAGTACTTTAAATACATGTCTACTTTTTGCTTAGTGTTTAGGTCCCTATTTACAAGCTTCTGACAGCTTAGGTGTCCCTAAATTTCACAAAGCTGCATTATTTCTTATGATTGTCTTTATATACATTATATTTTAGTGTTTTCTGAATAAACTGAAGCTGAATTAAAACAAGAAAAGGACAAACACAAGACAAAGACTCAGCACTAATTTCACTACTTTTCGAATTTAAACCGGCTTTTGGAGAAATTCCTTTCCCAATACGACCTTTCTGTACAATTAATTTTTTTCTCTGCGGTGATTAAATTGTGTGTAACAAATAAAAACGAAGTAAATCTGCCTGTTAGCGCCGCAGACTCTGGTTAGCAGCGCTGTTAGCAAACACATGAGCTCCTGAAGGGGACTGAGACAGAGTGATGCTAACAAGCTAACACAACAGGAACTCCCGTCTCTATCAAGTCCACCCGCCGCCCTCTGACTTCTAATGCTAATTAATAAAGAAAAATCTAGAATTAGAAGCATAACGTAGAATTTACAAACCAAGCGGGAGCAATTGTGACGGGTTTGTCGTCGGAGTAGCCGCCATGTTTGTTCAATAGACCCCCATGTGGAGTCAGAAGCAATGGAGAGAAGAGCGCCCGCAGCCAGGCCAAAGCAATCGATCCTGGATCAAACGAGCATCCGCGGCAGCCTAGATCAGAAATCTACGTCAAAACACCAACACATTATTTATCTAAGTTATAGCCTGTATATAAAAAGATCTAAATACACCACACAGTCGGGTAGATATAAATCATAAAATAAAAGGGCTCTAAGATTAAATTATGTTGTTCAATGTATTTCCACATGGTGGCGCTGGGTGCGATGGTCAACACATGACGTAATTATTTGACTGTCACAAAGATAACGGAGTCAAGGTCAAGATAACTCCCTGCCACAGCTTCTGTAGCCGCAGGTTACGTTTAGTGGTAGAAGTTAGTTTTTTTTTATTGTAATATTTAAATGTTGTGCTACTTTCAGAGGTGGAAGAAGTATCCGGACTCTTTACTTAAGTACAAGTAGAAATGCCGTACGTACAAATACTCCGTTACAAGTGAAATTCCTGAATTCAGTAAAAGTACAAACGTATAGTGACCAAGATGTACTCAAGGTGTCAAAAGTAAAAGTAGCCTTCTCGTTACGCAGAAGGGCTCGTTTCAAAGTGTTTTGTTGTAATATAATATAACATAATATTAATCTGTTTTGATCTCTTACAAATATCTGAAAAAGCATTTTGATGTTGTATATGACCGGGTAGATTAGTAGTTTAGTACACCAGCATCATATCTTCTTAGCATGTCATATGTGTTTTTTTAAAGTAAAAACTGTCAAAGAGCGAGTGTCCATTAAATGTGTATTATATAATGTTTATAATGTTATAAATATTAAGAACAAATTTGCCAAAAAAAAATAAATACTCAAGTAATGATAGGCTACATGTCGAAAATATAGGCTATTTAAAAATAGTACTAGAGGAAAGGCAACATTATTCTCATGATACTATGACATACTTTTTATGTTAATATGACCGCTGTAGTCACTTTGAAGATGACTAATTTATCTTATAAATTATTAGACGTTAATAGATTAAACTACAATCAGTTTATAAAATCAACAAAATGAGCTCCGGCTCAAAATGGTGCTGCCACATTATTGGAACAGTAATAACAATCTAAAATGTACAATAATAAACGCTGATTGGAGTACTTTTACTTTTATGCAGAAAAACATTTTATGATCAATAAATATGTCTATAATTCTTAAAATAAAATAAATGTTGAACATGAGTAAAAAAAAATCCTGATACATATTCTATTACCACTTGCCAGGGGTTATTAATTGTCTAAAATAAGCCTTTTTGTCATGGCTTTAGAAGAAAACAAATAAAAAATACAGTTAAGGGATTTATGAAATTTGCAGAATTGATTAATATCATGTGGGGAGAAAATGATTTGCTATATACATACTGTTGTTTGTGGGGTTTTGTGCTGGTGAAATCTGGAATCAGTATATATAAATCATAAAATAGTGTGTTACATATGGTATTTTGTAACTTGAACCTGTCTTAATTTAATTTACTGCGGCTTTATCGCAGGTTTTATTAGACTTGTTTGTACATATGTTGTACTAACAGTACTCCCTAATCTATAATGTGTCATTTAATAATCCTCACAAAGCTGTCGGCAGCTCAATCACGCTGCTGGGACGAAGGCGGAAGTGCGCGGCGGTGAACCCTCCCGCTCGCTTCGTGCTCTGGCGCAGCGGGCTGAAGCGGAAGGGAAACTCGTCCTCGCTGTGTGTGGCTGTGTTGTGCTCGTTCCTGCCTGCCTGCTGCGGACTTGCAGCGTTTTAAGGGTGTAGAAAATCACCTTTGTTTGCTGTGTTTACATCCGGAGGCCCGACTTAAAAACAACACAGGACCGCCTAAACACCAGGGAGGGATGGAGTCTCACGGCAGAGACGACCCGAAGGGACCGGTGCTGCACATCGTGGTGGTTGGATTTCACCACAAAAAGGGCTGTCAGGTACAGGAACCCCTGCTCCACGCTAGCGAAGCTAACTGCTACATAGCAGATTCAGATTCACCTGATAAGAAAGGCGCGTTTCCGCAACATGGCTTCATCGCAGAGTCCAGCTCCCTGTCAGCGTCTTTGTTTTAGCTCAAACCCTGCAGGGGCGATCCTAATAACTGTTCAGTGCCTGACATGCAGCGCAGAGAGAGAGAGAGGGTTGTAGTCAACATCAGCTGTTGGCTCTGGGCGCACAGGGTTATGTAACATGTGCTCTGCTGCCAACATGTTTCCAGATCAGTGTGTTCAACAGCAGCCAGCAGCACTTTTGATCACAGGCTGCAGCCTGCTCCTCCTGGATGCTGTGTTTATCTTCCCACAGCACAAGACTAGAGTTGGGTGATTAATGTCTGTCAAGTATTAGTGGCTGATTTAGCGCCTGGATAGAACAATAATAAGGATATTTTGACTGGCAAGAAAGATATCACGATAATTATTATGATAAATGTGAAATCATTAAGTTTAAAGGCTGATTTATGCTCGTGAGTGTAAGTTAAAGAAACCAGGTGGTTAATTGTGTTCTTTAAACTTTTCTTTATGGTCAGAACAAACAAACAGTAGATCACTAAACAAATCTGTGATGGAACATTCAAAACCATTATGATAAAATATTTTTTCAGCTAAAATGCGTCAGTAAAATCAAGTTAAATCTTGCTTTCATCTCTTTTCCTCAACATAATAAATATCTAAAATTAAGTGCTGATTTGTTTATGATTCAGCATTAATTGAACATTTGTTAAACTGTCACTGAGCAAAAATCTATCGTGATAATAATCATAATTGTTTAATTTCCAAGTGGTGCTTTCATACAGTGTTTAATCTGAGCTCGGACTTTTTTTAGTTTGTTGCAACAGTCCAGGTTTGAAACACTTGCTCCTCAGAGGGACGTCAAAGCCTCACTGACTGATGTTTTTATTATTACATTTACATTTACATTTATTCATTTAGCTGACGCTTTTATCCAAAGCGACTTACAATTGCTATACATGTCAGAGG
>JAPMOB010206196.1:13910-26271 GCA_029875015.1 Lepomis gibbosus | reverse complement strand
ATAGATAGATAGATAGATAGATAGATAGATAGATAGATAGATAGATAGATAGATAGATAGATAGATAGATAGATTTAGTTTTGTGTTTACTCCGACTATAATTTAATCAGAAGGGTTGCTTCCTCCCAGGCATCTCACTCTGCTGGTTAAGTTGATGATATACGGATGATGATGATGAAATCTGACGATGATGAGGCTCTTACGTGCAACCGGAACTGCGTCTTCTACAGTTAGGATGGTAGGTTACACTCCCAAATAATTTCTCTCTCTCTCTCTCTCTCTCCCTCTTTATCTCCCACACACTTACAAACACACACTTAATGCACATGCTACAAAAAAAACATACTTAAAGGCCATCGCTTTCATTATAAGTGACACTAATCCATACGCTCACCAAAACACACACCAAGGAAAGTCTCTCACACACACAAACACACACACACACAGAGCTCACTCTGTACACCCACAAAGTAAATTAAATAATGCAGATCTATACACACATACAAAGTGTGGCAACCACCCATTAAAAACAACAATTAAATCTCAGTATGGAGGAGTGGCAGCCATTCCCCCTTTAGGAACCAACATTTACTGGTTAAGGGATGAGAGGAGACTTTTGCTCACAAGGCAAAGACAATTGAGACAGATATAATCATTACCTCCACAAAGCCAGGATTGCATTGTTCCAACATGGACAACGTGTTGGTAATTTGCACCTTAATAGGATGGCCAATCTCTAGGGGGGAAATATGCTCCCCGAATAGCCTTCTTTCACAAATCTTGCAAAGTGCCTGCGGGTGTAGAGATGCAGATGTTGAGTAGTTCCATGGGCAGTACTTCTCACAACGCAGCACTGCCCCCCCATGGTTATCAGGGGAACAGCAGGAGAGCAAATTCTCAGGCTCGTTGGAGTCCACTGTGATGTTTCCAATGCTGTCAATACAGCCTGTTATTTTTATATGTGTGTTTACATATTAACAACAACATCATCTTTGGAAACATAAATAATGATAATAAATCAATTTTATGATGTAATATGGTGTGACATATGTTTAACAAAGAGCCCAACATGGAGGGAACTTTCAGATTTGAAAGGAAGGTCAACATTTACACCATAGATTATTGGCAAGGAGATAAAGGCGATATTTTAATAGATTTTGGAAATCAATCTGAACTCTGAAACCAGTGTTTATCCATCCTAATCATATATCAGATGATATTTTGAGTTACTTATCAATGGTTTAAACTACGGTTGACAGCAGAAATATGGTCAGACAGATGTTTGGTAGGTACACAGGCCAGAAGATGTACCTAAACATGCATCTTCTAAAATTGTATCTGTTCTTCATCAATATCATCGTCTCCGTGTTTGGGATTCACTCTGTTATGAAAAATACGAGAAGCAGAATGGTTTGGGTGTTAAGTCAAACATAGTTATAGTTTAAATATGTGAGCAAGACACAATGACAGTGTTAAGATAAGGAAGAGATGCCCCAGCCGCTGTGAAATCTGCAGCAAGAGTCGACAGTGAACAATCCTAGCAAATTAAACTAAATGTTTTTCAAAACACTGGTGAGATTCAAAAGAGTCACAGTGACGTCTAACTGTCAGAAAGGGGGAAAGTGGACAAGAAAAAAGCAGCTTGAAGGATTGCTTTCCGGCTTGTTGACATTGGGTTACATTGTGTGGGCTTGTCAGGTCATTTATCTGCGCTGCACAGCTGACATTGTTGAGGGCAGTCAGATGCAAGGACGCAGACCTCAACGTCTTTACAAGCTGCAGGAAGCCTTGAGGAGTGGTGACAAATGGCCAAAGAGGTAGACTTTGGAGTCTAGGGGCATTGATAAAATAAAAAATAAAAAACAGTAAATCAGCCTTTCTTCATTTATATGCACTACAACAAAAGTGGCACATTTGCACTTTCCCCCCTAGGAAAGTAACACCTTTGATTTTCAGTTCAGACCCAAGCTGCTGCCTTGTCAGTTATACATCCTAACACAAAATCTCAAGGGACACTTCCAAGTAATGAATATTTTTAAGAGTTGAGACAATTGGCTGGGGGTGAGCATGATAAACAAACACATTATACACCAAACAACAAAGAGTTTTATTTTAAAGCAACCCATACGGCACCTAAAAGCTTTATTAACTGAATTAATAATAACATGTTTTGCTCCCATTTTGCTAGTTGTACAACCGTCAGATATCAAAACAATATGAAACATTCCTCACACAGTGCTTTCACAACTGTAACTGTTAAATACTGGAATGGTTTAAAAATATTTTATAAATATATATAATTAATTATAGTTTTGAGACTCTCACACGTACACTGCTAACAAGCTAACAGGAGAAGTGCCAATTTCTCAAAAACAAACTTCTGCTGTGAGACCTTGTTGACACTTTCAAGACACTTTCTGAAAAGTCATCAACAGTCGTACCTGCTAATTAACAAGAATTTAAAACATATATATATAACTTGAATAAAAACAGGTAAATGGGCAGACCTCATGGTCTGTTTGATTAAAGTTTATTTGAATTAGTCAGGCTTTCTGGATACATTTTAACAGTTAAGAATGACCAAACAAAGACCTAAACATATTGAGTGCGACGCTGGCTAAAGAACCACAGGCTTTATATTTTTAAAAAATCCTGCCGCATGTGACACATGGCAGAGCAGGTGAAGAACAAGAAGATGAACTGTACTAATGACTCTGCTGGACATCACCTGTCCTCGCACTGCCTCGTTGATCACTGACTGGCCTTTGACCTGGACAGAAAGAGTCACTGAAACTTCATAGTCAAACTTCAAAGTCATGTTGTCCCCCACCAAATGCAACTACTTCACAGAGTGCAAAATCTGTGCAAAAACAGCTTTGAGAACAAGTGCCACTCCTGTTTGCAAAGTATGGTAGATTCAAACAAACTGAACAAGACATGAGATGAGAATGAGAAGTGTGAGGAAAAAAACAACATTGTGGGTGTTTGCATTTGTATAGTCAGAAAATGCACTACTGAGCCAGTGAATGCAGTTGTATAATGCATTCTGAGGAAATTACCTAGATATTTCAGCATGTGCTTGGAGACTACAAATATTTTAAAGCAATATTTCAACATATTGGGCAAGATGCTTATTGTTTTGCAGAGAGATGAGAAGATCAATACCTCTCTCATGTGAGTTGAGCTAGAGCCAAGAGGTGATTAGCCTGGCTTAGAGAAAAGACTGGAAGCAGGGGAAACAGATGCCGTTCCTACCAACACTTCTAAAGTTCACAAACTAACACAACTGTTTGTTAATCTGCATACAAACAGCAAAATCGCATTGACAACCAGATTTCAGGAAAGAACCGCACCTGGCTGCTGTTCACCAACAATAGTTACAGCACATAACTCCAATACCTGGCCACGATGCTCATGTATAGACTTGTGAGACTTTTCCTGGTTAAAATAAAATCACAAATAGTGTTTTTTTTTATTTTTGTTTGCTAAGCTAATCATGTCCTGACTCTAGGCACCATACGGGCAAACACAGAAAGGAGAGTTGAGATGTCGTTCTTCTCATCTATCTTTAGCAAAGAAAGTCTGTAAGCATGCTTCCCAACGTGTCAAAGTATTCCTATTCAAAGTCTGTTTTGAAAACTTCGGCTTCAGCATTATGGGAACTGTAGGATCTAGTGTTTTTTGGACAATAGAGACGAAAAGTCAGTGGTTTAATGTTCGTAGCAGGACTTTCACCTTTATTTGGCAGAGGCCAGTACTAAGGTGACAATAAAATGATGGAAGAGAGATTACATGGGCAGTTTCTTAAACATCTCTGCCACCAGGACACACCAGTTCTGGAAGTGCAATACTAAACTGCTAGAGTACACCTTTAACGTTACTTCAAGATAACAAACTTCTTTATGCATACAGTACAATAACAAGACCTAAAGACTGTAGACAAAGACATAAAAAAGTTTGAAACACAAGGACAAACAACTATGTTATCATACAGAAAACAAGACAACAAAGGTTGAAGACACATGAAGGAAACCAACCTATTTTCCATTTATGTATGTGAAAGCAAACTCAGACTCACATATGTACGCTCAAGGGCAGCGCTGAGACTGTATGGGTGACAGAATATTTTCCAAACTGTTTTGCTTCACAAATTTTCATTTAGACAGGAATATGCTAAAAGCCACCCCCCTGCGCGCGTGTTACCCACTGGTGGTAGAGTTTCCGTTTTCCCACCTCCTGCTATCGGCTTCGGCTCCTGACAAAGTCACAACTTCAAAGTCAAAACAGAAGAGAGGTGTGACACATACACACAAACGTGCACGCAGGTCGCACATATTACAAGACCCGTTTTCCCCCCACATTTCCTCCCCTGCTATCCAGTGGGGCTCTTTTGCCCTTTGTGATGTATAATTGAAGCTGTGTGAAATTTCACCAACTCGTTCCCAGCCGAATCCCACTCGGAGCTGAACTTTCACTTCTCTCATCGTTCAGGAATATTCTCTCTGAAGTGGAGAGACCAGCTCTTTGAACATGCTGGTTAACATACCCACCAATACCACCCTGACCCGTCTCTATTACATATCCTTCTAACTTATCACAGAAAAAACAACACAGTGTCTTTAAGAAGCAGTTCAGATAGGGCAAAAGTTTACTAAACTTTATGTGAATTAGTCAGACTTTCTGGAACTTATGCCGTACTGTGGGGCCAGGATATGGCTGATGTTATTTCCTCTTTCTGATTTTATTTAAAAAATATCAAACAGACCCCAACAGTTTCATTGGAACTACTTTTTTACAGTCCCTATAGAAACAGTTTGACAGTGTTTCCTGTGGATTATCTAGAGTAACAGGGGCATGGTTTCTGAAGACAGTTATTGCTGTTGAATTTTCTAAGCATCATTTTTCAAGTTCAAAGCTTTGAGTACATCAAAGCTTGTTCAAAGTAGCAGCAAAAATCTTATTTTCTTATTTGATATTTCAAAACCTGGGCAAAGAAAAACCAAACCTACCTGCATGGCTAAATATCAGGAATACTAGGAAAGGTATGAGGTAGGTGTGGTGCTCTAAATCCTTTATCCACTCTGCTGTCAGCCTTCTCAGTTTGTTAGTGTGTTTTAAAATGTTTTTATTGCTTTTCTATGGCCTCATTACTTTTTGTATCTTTTTAGATTGTTGTTTGGTATTTATACTTACTTATTAATGGTATTATTACATATTTATGTTTTTTTAAGCTTGTATCCTTTGACTGTTTCCACATTTGGGATTTACAGGATTCCTTCTTTCTTTCCATCTTCTGTCGGAATCTGTTGATCTAGGTGGTGAGCTGCTGCATGCAAGTTGTGCAGAAATGAATTTAATTGAAAAATGTTGTTTTGTTATGTGTGTTTTCCTAACTGAAGTTCAACTCTCTTGCATTTTCTCAGAGCTTTAAAGATGTATCTGTTGACATGTAAACTCAAAAGCTGCCATGATTTCATCCACAGCACTTCCAATCTGTGTTGACTGAAAAGTTAGACACAAGTTCATTCCTGACCTTGGAAAGACCTCTAACAGTCCAGCTTCACTCTCACCCTTCTTCTATCCCTGTATCAATACAGCTTACCTGATCCTTTCATTTGTCACCTGCCCACCAGATATCCCCAGTGTTTCGGCCTCTCCCAGTCATCTGATGTTCTACACCCATTGGCGCACCGACTGTTTATTACCTAACTATCCACTTAGTATACTATACAAACAAACCCCTTTTTTCACAAGCTCTTTGCCTGATTGCAGATGTTCCTTTTCAGTCACAGCATTCCAGCTGTTACTCTGCTTGTGTTCTGCCAACTGCAGTTTGACAAGTGCCTGTCTGTTTACTGCCTTCCTGCCCTTGACCTCCAGATTTGTTAGCTGTTGCTTCAAACTCTGAACCGTTACTGTGTTATATGATTGAAGGCTTTGGAAAAAAGCTTGTAAGTGGACCTTGGGTTGTAAGTGTTTTGCCTGACTAGTGTTTCCAAGGTCAAGATAAGCTAACTCAAAGGAGAAGTACTCAGGTTGCTATGGATGGCTGAATGATGGATGAAAAAGTTAGTTAAGTGGATATTAAACCTGCAGTGAGGGACTTATGTCTCCCCTTCTTGCAGTGAGAGTAATTACACAAACACTGTTGGCTCATAACGTATGCCTACAGGTGAGCATGTCCCTGGCTGATCAGTTCAGAAAAGTATTTGATTATATCTTTTCATCTGACAATACTGAAGAAATTACACATTGCTACGATGTATAGTGAGTGTACAGCTTGTATAAACGTGTAAAATTGCTGTCCCCTCAAAATAAAACAACACACAGCCATTATTGCCTAAACCACTGGCAACAAAAATGAATTATAATCAAATTATAAACAATAATGTGAGACGTTAACTCACTTGTGTGAGATACTGTAGCTACAAAAATACTGAAAAATGTCAACAAAGAATTTAGTCATTCCTGGTGTTACACTCTGCTGACAATGACAGCTCCAGTATGTAACCACTGACAAGCCCATCATCAAAAAATACTTCAGCTGTTTGTTCACAGACAATGTCTGTGCTTAGTTAAGCCTGCACACATGAATCTGCAGTAGAAATGCACCATACAACAGTATACACACAGACTGGTGAACTCTTCCTCTTAGACACACAGTCAGAGTAACCAGCAGGACTTCCTGCCTACCTACCTCTGTGTGACAGTAAACCTTTAATAAGTAATAAAAGGAACCTGACCTTGAGCACAGTGTGACGCTGTGATCAGATCTGATATTGAGCTGAATGCAGCAGAATGTGGTGAGACAGCGAGGACGCAGCGAGGACAGATTAGGTGCTTTCTCTTTTTTGTGTGTGAAGATTTACTGGTCAAAAGTATCAGAAAGTGGATTCGACACCAAAAACACTGGCTGTGTTCTTGACAAAATGGCAACAAAGAGGCCACATGCCTCCTGTTAGTTTCAGGTCAAAAGACAACAAGACATCTAGCTTCAAACTGGGACACATTTGGCTGCGGATTTGTGAGGCTGTACTGACATGATCACAATGATAAAGCTAACATGTTGATGTTTGGCAGGTATAATGTTTA
The DNA here is from genome assembly GCA_029875015.1 of Lepomis gibbosus. Lineage (NCBI taxonomy): Eukaryota > Metazoa > Chordata > Actinopteri > Centrarchiformes > Centrarchidae > Lepomis > Lepomis gibbosus. Next base: position 19,179 of record JAPMOB010206196.1, on the reverse strand, counting down.
CCATGTTCACCACCTTAGTTTGGAGTGTTAGTATGCTAGCATTTGCTAATTAGCATTAAACAGGAAGTACATCTGAGGCTGATGGGAATGTCTATAGATTAATAATAAATGTAAATGTATTTGGTTAAAAAGCTCAATATTGGACAAATTCAAATTTGACCTGATGATGGTGGTAGACAAAACGTTAAGAGATAAGAGTTAAAATTCACCATGAGGGAGAACATGAATGTGTTATGCCAAATTTCATAGCAATCCATGACATTTAATTTCAAATCACAAATGTGAACCTCATGATGGCGCTAGAGGAAAAGTCAGGTGATTACCAAAGTCAGGATGGATTCATCCTCTGGAAACCATGAATGTCTTTAAAAATGCAAGGCAACCCCTCCAATACTTGTTCAGCTATTTCAGTCTGGACCTATGGTTAAGTTTCAACTACAAATAAAGACACATTGTTTTTTTAAACATTTTATTCATTTTCCAAATTCATATCAGTAGACTTGGAGAAATAAAAGGTATTTTTTCAGTTTTAAACATTCTCTTAAACAAAAATATAACAACTATTTACAGTCACTCGTAAAAAAATACATAAAAAGCGTACGAGCAAAATCATGTTGTCTTTCTAAAAGACATAAGTTACAACAGCTATGAGAAGTGTGAGACGAAAGCAAACTTGAAGCCACAGACCAAGTTAATACCTCTTTGTACAGATTGTGCAGCACACTCAACACATATAAGCTTATTGTTGTGCATTTCTGCTGTAATGCCAAAAAATGTCTACATAAAAACACATTCACATCTCTGTTATTGCATTCCAGGTAACATAGCAGGACAAGATGATTGATGATATTTTCATCAATCTGTGGGAGAGGTGAAGTTTCCCTCTCTGGTTTTCTGTTGTTAAAAACACTGACATGTGGTGTTCACAGTGCCAAAAGCTGCTCACTGCCAGATGAAAACACACCTAACTGTATATAGAGTAGGAGAAGAACGGGTAACAACTACATGAACTTAAGCCTTTTAAAAGAAAAAACAAAAAAAGTAGCATTTTGGAGTGCTTAGAGCACGTGTGAGGAACAAAACAAACTCCTCTTTCGCTAGGAAACAACACTGATGGAAAGAGTTAAAAGTCTCATTCCAAAATCCAGAACAACAATTTTATGGAAAAACAAAAACTGTTGCTCGATGTTCAAACATTTGAACATTGGTGTTCAAACATTTGAACATCGATGTTCAAAAACATATAGCGTTTCCTCTGATTTCTGTGCCGTTCATTACAAAACATCTGGGCCAACTCTTGGAAGGAGTATTTGCAATATTTGTTTAATTATCCATTCTGAACATTAATACTGCTTTACGGTTTATAATCTGAGGAATACAGCTGTGCAAAAAAAAGTTTAGGTGTCGCTTCCTGACTTAGTTTGTTTAAAAGTTTCTTCTATGGAGATGGTTTTGAAAAAAAGGGACTACAGTGAGGATCACAGTGGAGTACAGTGCGGAGTAAGTTTAAAGTCCGGCTGAGCTGACAGGGCTGAGAGAGAGGCAGAGAGGAGAAACTATACTACACATGGCGTCATGGCAGGGCTGTTTCAATTCAAACAGACTGGGACAAAATAGCATCTACAAACTCCTCTCAATCATCGAGGATGAGTTTGAATGATGTCCCCTTGTGTCATGAAACTAATAGCACAGGAGCAAATTAAAGCCGCAAACTAAGAGAGACTTTTACAGAAAATAACTTATTTCCATATGTGCTGTACATCCAGACTCAATTAAAATGCTATGTTGATCCCAACCTCGCAAAATATCATTCCTCAAATCTCTCTCTCTCTCTCACACACACACATACAGACAGACGTATCCCAAAACACAGCAGCAATTACAATTATAGACAGAGCAGAAATGGCACCAACAAGTATGAAGAATGTGAGGGGAGAAAACAAGTCACGAACAGCAACAAGACTCCTGCCCGAAGACAGAAAAAGGGCAATCACAACCTTGGATTATTTCTTATAACAAAATATTCAAAAATAGCCTTTATAGAGGACTCTCTTCTCTCATCTATACATGATCAGTTAACATTAATTTATGGCAAAGAAACGACAAAAATATATATGTATAAATTCATATATATGCCATGTATATATTAGCATTAATCATTTCAAGTCTTTGTGTGGCAAAACAATACAAAGTAAGCATCACAGAGCACGAGAGAGACAGCAAAAGAAGAGAACGCCTAATTCCAGTTACACCCCTGCTGCATTGCAGATAAAACACAATTAAAAACTATTTTTCCTTTTCCAAAAACATTACTCAGAATGTACAAATTTACTTCAGTTTTCAATACAAATAAACAATTTTCAAGCAAATCCTACATATTCTACAAAAAATCCTAATATTCTACAAAATTTACTATGAACATGGAGAATGGAGATGGGAGCCAGGCGTTAAAATACATCATCTGTTTGACTTGTTTTGTTGTATGTCTTTTTAAATAAGAAGCAAAAACCCGATATGAGATGTACACTGTGAGCACATAGTCAAATTTTATGCTGCGTCTCATATTCCTGCTGCATTATTATAAACAAATTTACAAGGTCAAATGAACCTGGAGCATAATACTTCAACATTTCAGCTTGTAATTCAATCGACGACTAGTCTAATAAAACACTGTAAACAAAACGTGTAAGCATCGGTGTAAACACTGTTTGGTGTGGCTGCGTGTGTATATGCATGCACGTTGTGTGACAGCACAGTGCTAATTTATCGTTTTATTGTAGCTGCTGCAATAGAATAAGGACACGCGTTTTTACTCTACAGGAAGCAGCGATGCGTTTGTTCTTCAGCTCATTAAAAACGAGTTATAATACGGTTTTTACAGAACATCCAGGAGGCAGCATGCCGCTAAAGTACCTCGCGTCAGACTGAACGAGCAATAAGAGACGTGGTCGGGTGACGGAGAGCGAGACATGAAGACAGAATTGCTAGAGAAGCAATCCAATAATCCAATCACAAAGTCCAATAAGTGGTACACACAAACAGATGTGCTCTCTCTTACTCCGGGAGTGTCAAAACTAATATAGAAAGAGGAGGGGAAAATATGTCGAGGGGGTCCGTATTATATTCAGTATTGGGATTAATAAAGTTTGTTTTGTTGTGCATTTGGTTCGTTGTGTGGGAACTGAAGTTAATTATGTAAATGAACATCATCAGTGCCAGGGTTTGATGGAGGCCCATTAAAACCTTTTTTTTTTTCTTTTCTTTTTTGCAGAAATCTCAAAATATTTTTTTTTCTTGAATCTTATTAATTTACATTCATCTTCTTTCCAGCTGAAAGCTAACTACAAACAAAAACAGCAGAACAAACAAAGAAAAAAAAAACCTACGAGCTAATGTTTGTCGTAATACTTGCACACTACTGACTGCAGCTTTCTGTCCCTTTGTCTGCTCCTCCTCACTATTCTCATATTAAAAAAGTTGAAAGGAAAGGGGAAAAAATCACTTTACCAAAAAAATAAAACAAATGACTGTACATGTTAAAAGTGTAAAATCATGAAACACCTTTAGACAAGAGAGTTTGAAACTCAAAATGGAGGTACGTGGTGGTCTGTTTCCAAAGAGGCCAATTTCTTCTCACAAGACGTCGTTATTGTCACACTGTTCTTCCTTTTAAAAGAAAACCCATCCGTCTACTGTGATGCATCTCCATCAAGCCGCCTCTTTCTGCTTTGTTCAAGACTTTTTAAAAAGTATCTTTCTTTTCTTCTCTGTTTTGTAAAATGGGTTTAAAAAGAGATGGCTATATGAGTCCTGGGAGACTGAGAGAAGTCACATGGCCCACGGCTCTGATCATACAGGGATTTGGCGGGGCTTGGAGAATGTGCTCTGATATGTGGTGACGGCAGGCTGCTAGCTTAGTCCAAAGCCTGATCATCACGACTTGGTCCGTGTGAGAATATACATGTGCTCGACGTCACTGTCTTTACACCGCTGACACTTGTTCATCTGGAAAACAGAAGAGAGGACAAATTTGGCAGGGAGTTGACAGGTTCCTAAGCGCTAAATTTAATACATTTTGCAAGTTCACAAAGTTAAATTTTAGACTTTTAAAGACTACCAAATGCCAGAATTAAATTCAATATCTGTTTCACCTCTCAGGCCAAACTGAGAAAGTATGATCAAAACCAGTAGGGACGAGATAGGCTAGTATTATTTATTATTATATCACTATTTTCAGTACTTCCCAACAATACATAACAACAATCCCTAATAATAAAATTAATAAAATGAATGTGAAACCAGATAAGAGGCTGAAAATGAATGCTCAGAAAATCTTACGCTTATGCACAACACTCACTTTAAGAATGTCCAGAGTCTCATTTACATAATTTACACACTTTATGTTTTATTTTGCAATATAAAGATAATCCTTGGTGATATTGTATGAAACTATCTGAGAGCACAGAGATGAACTTGAACGTGTCTTTTCATATGAATTAATCCTTAGTGGAGTAAAGAGAGGACATTTTTTTTATCATGGAAAAGTTCCTTAACTTTCTGTTTTTGTGCATTTTTGTAAGCTTGTGTTCATATAATATCAGGGTCCTACAACCTGCTACTGTCATGGAAATGAACTACAGAGATATGTTTAAAAGAGGCATGTATTATCTAAGTAAGGGAACCAATTTTTTTTTTCAACAACTACAACTCTTTGAAACATTGGTTAAGAGTCAAACTTTGAAATTCAGAGTGCTGCTCTATCATGTCATCATCTTGTGGGACGTACCATCCTCACTGTCAGCCAGATCCTGTGGTGGGAGACACATGCTGGGCGGTCTGGAGTGGCCCTGCACGGGGCCGGCAGTCCGGGCGTCTTGATGGTGGAGGTGATGGTTAGCAGCCAGCCTCCGTGCCTCAGCCAGACTGCCGGCTGCTCCAGGGCTCTGCAGGAGTTTGCTCCTCTGCAGGGCCACGCTGTAGTCTGGAGGTCTGAGGTGTGGAGGCCTGGGTAGGAGACCTCCTGGCCCACCTAGTACTCCGTCTGTGAGGCCGAGATCCCCCAGAGCCAGACCCTGGTAGCCTGGAGGGGTGGGAGGAGGAGCTCGGTAACGCTCATCCTTGGCGGGGGAGGTGACACAGTACACTAGATGGAGGTGTAGATAAAGAAAAAAAGGGAGGGGTGGAGCAAAGAAGGAGGGAAGTGAGGGATGAGGAGTGATGGGGCGAAGAAGTCGTTGGAAAAGGAGGTGTGCGGGGAATTGTGTGTGGG